>OX439128.1:23572523-23839252 GCA_949318235.1 Ecdyonurus torrentis | reverse complement strand
GATCTGATTGTAAGATTTTGGTTCACCACTTTTATGTAACTATTTTAGGTATTATAAAAATTACAGCATTTATTGAAAATATCAATAAATTAAATTATTTTTATAGTACTTAAAAAAAATCTGATGGCAGCATAGCCATCAAAGGCTGATAAATATTCTAAAATTACGCGTTTATTCTTTAGTTTGTTATTATATATATATATATATATATGATAAAATATTCAATTTGATGTGAAAAAGTTGCATTTTTGATGTATAATAAAGATCAGGTACAAAAGTTTATAAAACTAGATGAAACAGGTCAATCATAAAGTAAATATTTGTTCATCTCTCTCTCTCTCTCTCTTTGTATATATATTCACGTTTATTTACTTATGAATTCTAAAACCTAATGGGTCTGGCTTCATGTATACATATAACGTCGGTCAGAGAGATTATATATGTGAGTGACTCGCTATGTCTCTCTCTCTCTCTCTCTCTCCACTCGCGCGCATATTAAACAGCAATTTAAATGCAGCTTTATGTCAAGTGTGTATTCATCATGTTTTTGTTGATGTAAATGAAATGCTAGTGTATGTTTTATTTTTAAAGTAAAAATTATATATAAAAGCTATACAGTGTATGATTAAATGTTATTTGTATACAACGATTTTGTTGTTAATTACAAATTATTTAGATTATTTTCATGATAAAAATGATTTGTAGATGTTTATTATAGATTATGACCCTTGTGGCTATTTACTTTTATTTTAAATGCTTCATTAAATAGCCTTTTTATGTAAAAAAAAAAAAAAAACTGTTAAGTAGAATCTTTCATACTGCATGTATAACTAATGTAATTGCATTTTGTAAATTAAAATTGTACAAAGAAAGTTATATTTTGTTTTAATGATTTCTAACTACTAAAATATACGTTGAAATATTATACTTGTGGGGGAATGTTTTCTTACATATTACAGTTATTGCATAAATATACTTTTAACACCAGGATTTAATAACAAAGTATAAAAAATTAAAATGAATAAATAGGTAAAAAAAAAAAAAAAAAAAAAAAAAAAAAACTCTAAACTAAATTTTTTATGTTATTTTGATCTTATAAAGAAAGAGAAAAATTATAAAACATAGTAAGTCAAAAGAGTCAGTTTTATATTTGAAAGTCATTAAATAGAGCGCAAAAACTGTTTAAAATTTACTACTGCAGTATCCTAAAAGTTAGGCACCCCGGAGAGCACACACAAAAAATAGTCAAAATCTTAAACTGTTTCAGCAGCAAAATAAAGCATTTTAATGTTAATATTTCTTACTTATTACTAAATAATGTTTCTGAAACTTCATATTACACTGTTATTACACAAAAAAGTTAATGCAATCACGTAGAAGTTATATAATGAATAAATTAATATATTCATTAAAATTAATTAATCTCACCTTTACTTCTTACCAACTGCATTTCCAGGTTTAAACTCGATTTTCTCATTTATTTCCTCTCCATTCTGTAACATATTCAATTTCATAGAGCATTATTAAATTGTTAAATAATTACTTTATATTAAGAAATAACAAAATATACGCTGTCATGAGCTTGTTCCAACATTATATTTAATATTTTTTTTACATTAAAGAAGAGAGAGAAAGAGACCATAGTTTAGACATCAACAATATATTTATCTCTATTTTTTATATAAGGATGCTTAAAATATGCGTATATTTCCTTTTAGTCCTTTATTATAATACCAAAAAAAAAAAAAAAAAAAAAAAACTCTAAGTCACCATACACGTCTCATTTGACACTAACATCTAAACTAAAATACTTGCCAAAATTATACATATGGAGACATGCCAAGATATGAAGAATAAAAATTATTATATAATATATACCTACTATGTATTATTGTATATTTTGATATGAAAAAAAAATTCATTCAATTTATTTTACATAATAAAAATATCATATTTTTTTATTATATAATATTATATAGATTTCTTTTTATTTTGGGAATGTAGAGAGAAAGTGTCATTATTTTGCAATGTGTATATGTATATAATATAAAATTTCAATATATTATATATACATATAAAATCGAGGTGTATTTGTGTGTGAAACGTTCAGCTTGTATCTCCTTTCAGGAGGAAAATGATAATAACGTTCAAGGAGGAAAAAGAGAAGTAGGAAAAAATGCTTTAACGTTTCTCTCTCTCTCTCTCTCTCGACTGATCTCAAGTAAAGAGATAGGAGAGCTGCTCGCGGACCCAACATTCTTCTTCTCCTAACGTACAGAACTTCAAAGAGAAATATTCAGCTTTTGCCTGACAGCGAGCTACGAAAGAGCGAGCCATACAGAGAGGCAGCTCGTATTTTATAACGAGGACCCGCCTCCACTAAACACCACGGCATATCTGAAGAAGCCAAAGCTACAAGCTTGTCGGACACGCTGGAATTTCTTCATATCAAACCTAACATCAACGTCAAAGAGAGAGAAAGAGAGAGAGAGAGAGAGAGAGAGAGAGAGAGAGAGAGAGAGAGAGAGAGAGAGAAATTTTATCTTTCGTCAACTAAACAAAAATATATTCTCATATTTCTATCTCTAAGCATTTTTAATATTTTTTATTCTGCATTCTTCAATTCATATTATTGAATTTTTTTGTTATGTGAAGAAAAAAAGAAAAGAAATAAAATTGCAATATTATATGTTTTTTTTATAGAAAATAATTTTCAAAGAAATATCTGCTTTGTACTTGTAAAAATCAACTGCTGGAAAATGCTTTGAAATGCCTTATTTCTAACTCCAAATACTATATAACATAGTCAAAGTAGCAAAAGTTGATATTGTAATTGAATACTTACGAATAGCTACTATGAATGAATAGATATAATATTTCCATTTTTTTAAAGGCAAAAGGAAAAGGAATTGACATTTTATCAATTAAAAAAGAAGCATTTTAACAGCAGCCTCATTGACATTGATGTTAACCGAATTAAAAACGTGTTCTTGAACTATTAAACTCTTCTTAATTTTTGTGAAATTGATATTAAATTATTGAAATTGCATTTTTTAATTTTTCCTTGTTTATTAAAACGCAAGGTTGTTTACTAAAAATAAAGTTAAGATTCTTTTGATCAACATAACTTAAGCTGTTTTTAACAGATTTTTTTTTAAATACATTGTATAAAGCTATAGCAAGAAAAATACGTGTTTTAAATTATTAGTTATGAATAGAGAGCGCAAAAATAGTCGATCATTTTGACAAAATAGTCGACTATATAGTCGATGATTTTTGGTGCAAATAGTCGATAAATAGTCGGTTTTATACAAAAAAGTCGAAAAAAGTCGATTTTTTTACACATAAATTTATATAAAGAATAATAAAAAAAAGGATTTTGTGAGTAAAAAAATAATTTAAATTAATGTTAAACAGTAATTTTAGTATCTAAATACTCAAATAGGCCGAGCGTGTCCTTATCTTGTATGTAGTATTTTGTTAACGCGATAAAAACCATGAACATTTTTTTAAAAGGGTATGGGACTTGAGCACTTTTACAAAATAGTATCAAATTTACCTAGGACTCATCAGGCAAGGCACGGCAGAGAGCTCTGTACAGCTAGAGATGATTCATACACAACATCTACTAGCTGTCTGAGCTGGGGAAGTAAGTGGCAGTGCGCTTTTATACACAGTGCCCTCTCAGCTGCACGCGCTGATTCGTTGGTACAACAGAGCGCGCGAAAACTGGCTTGCTATTTGAAATTGTAAATAAATTACTATGAATTTTTTTAAAAAAGTATCGAATACCGATAGTCGGATTTATGTATCGAAATATCGATACATATCGCCTCAAAAAAGTATCGATAATATCGATACTATCGGATATATCGATATATATCGCCGATTTCTAGTAGAAATCTCCTTAAAAACTTAAAAAAAGTGCGAAATAGTCGACAAATAGTCGATATTTCGTGAAATAGTCGCTGAGCTCGAAATAGTCGAAAATAGTCGATTTTTTTATTGGTTGAAAATGCACCATTTGTTGAGATCGGTGTAGATATGAAATAATACTAGCAATAGTCGACATAATGGCAATAGTCGAAAAACTATTTTTGCGCTCTCTAGTTATGAACATATGAGCTCTACATATTTTTTCACAAATAATAAACATGAAAAATCATAAATTTCACAAAAAAAGAAAAAAGAAAAAAAAAACTTGTTTCTCGTGGCAGCTTATCTTCTCGTACTTCATGCAGTTCGATGGGAAATGCCACAGGTGCAAGAGAGAATAAAAAAAAGAACTAATAGCATTTTTGATGTAGGGTTAGTATAGTAGCTTAAGTTCACTATATTTATTAGAGTACACTTTTTTTTATATAAAATACACATTTTTTGGGAGCAAATGTAAAACGTATACAACACATTATAATATTTTGTACATAAAAAAATATGTAAGTGAAAAGTATCTCATGAATACATAACGAAAAAAGTAATGCAAGTATCGATAAACATTAAATAAAACAGTTTTTTAGCAGTTTATTAATTATATACCTTAAAACACTAAATAATATTTATATGTAATAATAAAAAAATGGTATTTTTTTTAGATATACTTTTGTGTGGCTATTATTTATAATACTTGTATATTTTACTAAATAAATATAATAATATAAAGTGAAAAGCTACATAATAATTATAATGTGAAATAATTTTTATTCATTCATGCAGTATAGTTTATATAAAAGGGTTGCTTTAAATAAATAATGTATAAAAAATGAACACAATTTCACTATGGTACGAGTAAGCTTATCAAATAGTAATGATAGTATGTGATAAGCGGCTCATGACTTGTAAAATATTCAAAGAGTTTCATCTTTCTTGTTGTATAAGCTTTGGTCCACAATTCAGATTATATTATATCCATATGCTCCACCCCCTTCTCTCTCTCTCTCTCTCTCTCTCTCTCTTCTCTTTCTCTCGTGAAGAGAAGAAGATTATGTAATCTCCTTGTGGACAATGTTATACACCTCTTCTTCTTCTTCTTTCCTGTTATATGGAGCTTGAGCTCAGCAGGGATCGAGAATCGAGAGAGAGAGAGAGAGAGAGAGAGAGAGAGAGAGAGAGAGAGAGAGAGAGAGAGAGAAAAGGAAATTAAAATAGGGAAAATGAATTATGTAACATTTAAATTACCTTTAGTTGGATACTCGTTCTTAGAGAGTCCTGTCTATTATTATAATTTATACATTTATTATATTATATAAAGAATTTTTCACTTTATACTTAAAGAAAGACTATTATTATTCTTTATTTAACACATTTAAACTCATAATGCAATTGCTTTTGTTTTTTTATTATATAGATTTATTAAGTTTAATAATTACATTGAATGATTTGTAGAAATTTTGGGAACCATTTAAAAGTGTAAAATTGGTACATCTGTACTCTACCATGGTATTTTATGTTATTTTATTGCATTTGAACACTTCTTTATCAGTACATTCATTTATAATTTTATTTTACTTAGTTTTAAATTAGGGCAAACAATTCAATCAATATAATAAGGGAAATTAGGTAACAATATTAAACTGCATAATATATTGTCATAAATATATCATAAATAAATGTTATCATATTATATTTACATATATGATATCTTATTACAATTCAAAATAGTTAGAGTGTCACTGTGTCAAACAATTATAAAATAATTCTTCATTAAAATACACTGAGATAAATAAAGTTTCTCATATAAAAATAAAATCAAATTTTACACATAATTACAAGGTAAAACTTGTTATGACAGTAAATAAATAAAATATAATAAACAATACAATCTTTTAACAGCTAAAATAATCATAATAATAAAGTTTATTTATATAATATAACTTTATTCATTAATAACATTATTTTACAGCGCATAAATTGTATAATATGTGCGGGTTAGTTTTTCACCCCCGATCACCCTCCATTTTATTTGATATATATATACAGTCATATACATATACATACACTGCACACAAGCCGAGAGGACATTCATGTTGATTTGTAATGACACTAACAGTACATCAAAGGTGTTGAAAATGTACCCTTAAGCTATATATAAAAGTATATCTTTCTAGTTACATCATTTCCGGTATATCAACTCCCCTTAAATGCTTGAATATATACAATCAACCCTTATACATATATATATATATATATATATATATATATATATATATATATAGTATATATATATATATATATATATATATATATATATATATGAAGTAGGCACGCTAGCACGCGTTCGGACATAACGTTCAGATTGTAACAACCCCTATACATACGTGTATAACCAGGTGTTCAATATAAAAAACTTGACCTTAAATATGAACTTTAAAGGTCATTGAAACCAGTTGACCACCCTATTTTAACACTAAAATTTATATATACATAGGAAATATGAACTTAATAATAATAACAAATGAGTGACCAATGTTTTGTAAAACATAGAGTCGTATTTCATAATTATATTTTAAAATAAATAAATTTATAACGGTGTATAAAAAATATATAATATAGTATATTAATAATTTATTAATATAAAGATTAATAATAAAATTTTATGATAAATTTTATTATAATTTTTAGATCATTGAACTGAATAATTTGTCTCTAATTAAGAAGTTTAAGTTTCAAAAAAATATTTTTATATAATATAACATTATTAAAATACTACATATAAAAACTTCCTTTTGCGTAATATAAAATTTTTTTATTCAAACGAATGAATTAATTTGAAATAATTGAGCTGATAAATATTTTAAATAATTATTTTTATTTAGTATATACATATAAATACACACACACACGAAGATTAAATATCATTTTTAATGACTTTCAAATATTAATGAAATAAATCTCTTTTATCAACTTACTTAACTGAAAAAAAAAAATATGACGTGTATTTATCAATTCATTATGTCAATGTAAACACTTATACAAAACGTGTAATTTTATTTAAATTTAATGAGAAATATGTACTGTACAGTACTATACGTACCTGTATATATGTACACACTCACACACACACACACTAATTTATGCACTTTTTTTTGGGGGGGGGGGGGGGAACATACACATAAATTGCTCATGCAATTTTAATAAATTGTTGTAAATTATTTTTAATGTGTATTATACGCGTATTATGTGCTAACACAAGGCATTCTGTAGAAGTTTGTTTTTAGGATGCCTGGGTTAGAAACAATGTTCTTTGAAAAAATATAGCAAATGGATCGACTCTATACGTAACGGTTCTTATGACTAACTAAAATTTGCGAATAATTTATAAGTAATAAAAATTAACAAATATATATATATATATATATATATATATATATATATATATATATATATATATATATATATATATATATATATATATATATATATACAAAGTTTATTATTATTTTTTTAATCTTGTACACCAATATTTCTAAGAAGCGTGAATGTATGATTTAATATCCACGTCATCAATAGTATTGTGGGATTGTGATTATTCTTTATTTCTTATATTTTATTTAAATGTCATTTATCTGTAAGCTGAAAGTGTATAACTCCGACGAGACCAAATTATAACTTAAACAAAAGTATAATAATTACCTTATAAAAAATTACACCTATTAATTTCTTACTACCTTATATAAGAAATCCGGTAAATACATTATTTATATTTATTTGTATATAGTGTTTGGTTCAAGAATATTTATAGGAAAAAAGCATAGCAATCGCATGAGTTTATTGAACTACAAATTATCTAAGTACTCGTAAAAGTAAGTTTTTCTATATTTTTTATTTTTATTCATTATTATTGCATTTTGTTATTATTATTTGTTCTCATTAAAGTTCGGTAGTAATAGTTAACATTTGGTAAAATTAGTTTAAATGAATACAATAATTAAATACTTAAATAAAATAAAAATGTCCCAATTTATATTACAAAATTATAGCAACTACTATTACGTGTACGTAAGTGTGTAAGGAAAATATATTATAATCCTAAAAATGATAATATTTATATAGCAATATTTATCACGATTTAAATTTTACTTAAATATTTTATAGTCATAAATTTTATGTAACTAAATTAAATTTTGACTTATATAAGTGAAATAAGAAGCTTATACTTGGCAGAAACATAAATTTTTAGGGTTGAAAATGATCTTCTATACTTTTTTTTTCTTTTATATAATACATATATATGTAGTGTCATCTTGCTATGGCTATTATATATGGTGTTATAAGAGTTGTGAGGGTTGTTATAAGAGAGCAGAGAGCAAGCTAGGGCAAAAATACACACGTAGGGGTTGAGAGAGTTAGGGTCGATGGTTGGACTATCGGGGTGGCCAATGGCGAGAAAGAGAGAGAATTTTGCTTTTATATATAATACAAAGAAGAAGAAGGGAAATATAAAGAGAAAGGAAACTTAGGGATAGTAGAGAGTAGGTGGGGGTGTTAGGGGGGGGGTGATCAAGGGGCTGGGTATGGGGGGTTTGGGGAGTTTGAATATAAAGGTTCAGATGTCAGCCATTAATTAGAAGTCATGTTTAATTGCAATCGTGGTTTCTAGAGAGAGAGAGAGAGAGAGAGAGAGAGGAAAATGGAAAAGAGAAAGAGAACTGGACACCTAAAAGATTATTCTGTCTCTCTCTCTCTCTCTTGTTCTTATTTTAATAGAAGAGAGAGCCAAGAGAGCCCTAACACTACTTTTATGCTAACCCATAGAGTTGATGAGAATGCAGAATGAAGCTTTAAAACCCCTAGAAATTAAACTTTCTCCAACTAAAGTAGTTTTATATGTGAACATTGCTCCGTGCGTTAAAGAGAAAAAAAGGGGGGAATGATAGTAGAAATGAAATTACATATATATATATAGAAAAGAATAAAAACCATTATTTTTTTTTTCATTTTATACACGTATAAAATTGAAGTAATCTTTCAAAGTAAATAAAAATGATGTTACAAATATTAAAAAAAAAACTCATTATATTATAATATATATTTTATAAGTCTGATTGAAAAGCATTTAAGTTTTAACCTATAAGTCTGATATAATGAAAACTTATCTTTATAAAGTTTATGAGAGAGAGAGAAGGAGTTTTCGTATGTATAAGGTTTTATATTAAAACTTCAAAGACGTTATATACGGACTTAGTGCACATAAAGGAGACCAAACTTCTCTCTCTCTCTCTCTCTCTCTCTCTCTCTCTCTCTCTCTCTCTCTCTCATGAAAGTTGAGGTTTTTCACGACAGCACCAGCAGAAAAGCAGCAACAGAAAGTGCAAAAGTTGCTTCTTACTTCCAGTTTCGCACGATGAGTTTTAGATCACTCACACATATACCAATGTGTAATAGGTTTACATTTCTCAACCAACAAGTATATATAAAAAATACAGTTGGTATACCTTAAGACTGACAAATTAGTAGATTCTAACTTGTTTTAAAATTATGAGCAAATTAGGATTTCAATTTTGACACTTTCCTTAATAGAGATGTTGTGTTTAAAATATTATCTGTAGAAATCCCTAAGTCAGTCTGTTACTGTTATGAATTCAAAGTATCAAGTTCCACTTTAGAGTGGTTTTACTGTATAAGTCGAACATCATAAGTCAACCTAATACTCATGCAGACTATAAGACTATATATATATATATATATATATATATATATATATATATATATTATATATATACTTGCTTGCTTTGCTTTTTCTATCACTCATAATCGCCTTTGACGAGAAATGCTTTTAAGACCGGCGTACATTTTAGTGCAAGCAACGTAAAAGTAAAAAAAAAAAAAAAAAAAGTGAGAGAAAAAGAAAAAAAATGAATAAAAAAAAACAAGTTCTTTTTTTAAGTCACTCCATTCTAACCAAGTCTCCTTTTTTTACATTTTTTTTATCATGTAATGTTATTTTATTCCCAGTAGACAGGGAAAGCGTGCAAAAAATGAAGGATGAGAGAGAAGCAAGTGAAAGATTGATTGATTGATTTTTTCTCTCTCTCTCTCTCTTGAGGACCTAACGTAACCTCTCTTTAAAAAAATATAGAGTAGGAGGAGCCTTAATGGTGTTAGTGTTAAAATAAAAAATATATATATAAGTATATTTTCTAAACTAACATTGGCTTACCATAAATCTATCTCTTATAGTTTAGAACCAATCAAAATTGAGATATTTTATATATAGTGTGTAAAACAAGAAGAAAATATATATTATAATATGTGTGTTGTTGTTGTTAGCTCCTCAATCTTATGTCCCTTAAGTATGAAGCTTGTGTGTAAGAGAGAAAGAGAATAGAAACAGTATACAAAGTTTTGATCCCACATCCCTGAGGACGCGCGATGCCTTCTTCTTCTTCTTCTGCTATATACCTCGTTTTCAAAACCTGCGCCAGAATAGAAAGATTTTGAGTCTTTACGTGAAGCCTTTTTGTATAATTTCAGGGGGCGGGTTGGCCAAAACATATTTAATATTTAATGTTAAACATTGCAAACCATCGCTATAGAATCTGTAATTTTTAAGTCAAGGTGCCATATTTTTAGAGTATATACGATTCCTTGTAGTAATTGCTTAAGTATACCAAAGCCCCTAAAAAGAATTTCTTGATATATTTTATATGAACCTGTAGAATACAAGTATTTTTGGAGTATAAACTCACACTCTTTCATTAACTCCCAAAAAGACCTCATTCTCTCCTTTACGATGTTCTTCTCGATATAGTGTCTCACAATTATTATTATTTATGTATATCAATTAAGAAGCACAAAGAGCAATTAAAATCTCTGAACGTCATATTTTCAAATTTTCTCCCTATATACTTCTATATCAGACTGATACGATAATATATATTTTTTTAATAATATATACTTCTTTTATATATTCCAGTCCGCCCCTAAATATTATTATTATTATCTTTAGTTACATGATAACCCTATGTTGTATCATGTTATTATAAATATAGTTTGCTTGCTTTTGCCTTTACTTGTTGGCTGTACTTTTAATGCGGCAAGAAGAACAAGCTCTCTCTCTCTCTCTCTCTCTCTCTCTCTCTCTCTCTCTCTCTCTCTCTCTCTCTCTCTCTCTCATACAGTTTTGCTATGGGATCTTTATACTCCTTTATACAAGCCTTATATGTAATACAATACGTATAGAGTCTTACACTTACTTGATAACTTTAACTTTCTACTTTCATTAAAAACTTGAAACAACGTGCAGTTACTTACTGATGTATGAAGAATATGCTTTTAGTTTTATAAGTATTATAGGAAGCTTATAAAATTTTCTATATTGTATTATAGAAATTTTATAATATATTCTTAAGCTTGTTTTAATCAGTAAAAACGTGATGCGATCATCTATACTTATCTATATAAAATAATGGTTCTTACGTTAAGTAAATATGTAAAAACATTAAGACTTTTTTTGTATATCCCTTTATATCCATTATACTTGTAAACAACATTTTTGTAAATTAAAACTAACAATTTTCAAATATTAAATGTCTTTTTGAACTCTTTAATAAAGTTCAAAGTGTATTGTGTGGTTTAAATTGAAATTTTAATATAAAATTTTAAAAACTTTTGAGCAGGTTTCTGTGATCTCTATGTCTGTGAGTTTTGATGGACAATATTAAAAATATGGACATGATGCGTTAATTGAATTCTATGGTGATAGCTGTGTATAATATATTGCCTGATTATGAAAATAACCTCAATAGTAAGTAAAACAATGAGAATATAGATAATTAATAAAACCACATGAACTTTGAGTGAAACAAAAGATGTAAAGATGTCGTTAATCAAGAGAGAGAGAGAGAGAGAGAGAGAGAGAGAGAGAACAGATGACTATCAAAATCGGGGACATACATTTGAAAACAATATTATTTAGTTCTAGATAATAGAGCTCATTGTTTTGATATTATATTGGGAAACTTGTTTTGTATTAACAATACAAGATTGTAAGGTTTATAATATGCTATGTGTATGTGACGGCCATCATGCTGTGACGTTTTTCACTGCAATAGAGAGAGAGAGAGAGAGAGAGAGAGAGAGAGAATATTTATGTCAAAGGCACCAGCAATAGCAGCAAAAACCGTCCCTGAGTTATTTCTCACAGCAACTCTAAGAGTTGTATTCTACACTCACTATTGTTGATGGCTTTTCATAGCAGCAGGACCTGATTGCGAGAGAGAGAGAGAAAGAGAGAAGTAAATGTCCCCTTGTCCCAGCAATATTCAAAGAAACTCTATAAAGAGAGCTTTCCCCAACACCCACCCTCTTTGTGAGTTCCATTTTCTTGCTTTTCGTCTTATTTTAGTTTATTACTTTGCCCTCACTCACTCTCTTCTCTGTTGTTGTAAACAACTTCTTGAGTAAAAAAATCCCAAGTGAAAAATATTTACAAAAATTGATATTTTCATCGTAGAACTTCAATCTTTTTTATTATTATTGTTTTTTAGAAAAAAAAAAACTCTACTTGTATTTCAAAACTAATTAATTAAAAGAAAGAATTATAAATTGTAGTATACTATATAAAATCGAAGTTACACAATTTAATTAAGTCAATAGAATGAATGGTTGCCAAAATAATACTATTAATAATAGTAATCATAGTTATTAACTGCTTTTATTGGGCAAAATCTGATATAAAAACTTTCTAACACTCTAACCCAACTGCTTTACAGTACAGTCATTAAAAAAATATTTATAGTGTTCGGTATAGTTGCAGATTACATTAAATACTTTTATTTATTATACATTATGTATGCTCAGTCAAATATTCACATTCAGAGAGACCAAAGAAATAAATGTCAACAAAAAATTTCCAGGAAATCTGGTTATAACAACTTCCGGTTTATCGTTACTTTGGACGTTGACAGTAGAATTGAATATACTTATTTTTTTATATGAGGGTGCAGTATGAAGGATATTAAAAGGGGAGCATAGGTAGGCATGACAACGCAACGTCATAAGCCCGAATGACGTTTCCAGGGTAACAAAAATTTGACTTTGCGTATAATATAGTCACAAAATTTTGTTATACGAGAGAGAGAGAGCGAGCCAACATTACATCTCCTTCAGTAAAAAAATAATTCAATACGTAATAATAAACCTTATTGAAACATTTTTTTAACCTATTTAAATCGTTATATGCAATTTTCCCCATGTCATTTGATTCAATATTTTATTTTATTTTCACAGCAATAAAAAATTTTTTAATAATAATATTAATATAATTTTAATCACAGTATTACAGAAACTTAATTTAGAGATCGTATTTTTTCACACAATTTTGAAATACACACACACACACACACACACACACACACACACACACACACATATATATATATATAATATATATATATATATATATATATATATATATATATATATATATATATATATATATATATATATATATATATATATATATATATATATATATATATATATATATATACATATATATACTGTATATATTAGTGGCAAATATATTGTTTTATTTTATTAATAAAAAATAACTATTTTATAATTTCTCCCTACGTTATACCTAAAATAAATAACAATAATAAATAATAAGTAACAAATTAGAGAAACAATAAAATGCATGTAATTATAAAACTTCAATTTTTTAAGAGACGTCAATCTTATAGTAATTTGTTAATTAATTATCATCTTGACCTTTTACACAGAATGGACCTTTTTATTTATATCTTAACCTCTTACCCTTGCTTCACCTTCAGCTATCTTATTACATAAAGTAAAGTTCAAATATTAGTCTTTTAGTTATGGGCAGCAGCTTTTGATCTCAAAACACTTTCTTTTGAAATCAATTTACAGACACCAAAACAAAATTATAATACAAGGATCATTGTTATTATTTGCAACTATTATTATTGATCAACTATTATTTCCCACTTTATTTTATCATGTTTTTAAAAATATACCATGTAATCTTTATTAGTCTGTGTATGTATGTTTTGTATATATTCTATACGTAAAACTAAGGCCATAATTTAATTTATAGAAAGCAGTGATATACTTTATATACATGCAATTTTTTGTTCCGAAAGAAACACGACATTTATTCATTCTATATTAGCAACGTTGATATAGAAACATTCCTTTTTCTCTCTGTATTTTCAATTTGACTCTAAATAAACAAGCAGCGTCTTCAAATTTAATTTTGTAAAATGAGCTTCATAAAAAAATAATAAAGAAACTGTTTGACACAACTTTTATTTGACTCATATATTTTTAAAAAAGACGGCGAAAAAAAAAACTAATTTTCTTTTACAATTTATTAACAAAATAGACGTTTTTCATTTACGTAATAATACATTAGTTTAAGTTTTCATTTTAATTATCATTAATATTTATTTGTTTCCATATATACTAATTAATTAAACCTAATTGACATTAGATCCAGACATAAAGTCTGTGAAAGTCAAAAACCTTCTGGAGATAAAAGAAAAAGTTAAGTTAAAAAAGATTATTAAAATTTTAATAATAAAAAAAGAGTAGAGAGAGTTAAGTGAAAAATTTAAAACTTTATTCTTTACAAGATCATAAAAAAAAAAGAGTTTGTTGAAAAAAAACCTGACCTTTCTTAACGCGGAAGACAAAACTTTTTCTCAGCGTATTGTCTTGGCGGGCGCGAGAGAGTGGCGGGAATTTTTAATGCGATTACGTCATCAGCGACTCTTCACGGCGTCAATTAGTGCCGCGGAGTGGAGGTTGGGGGTGGGATGGGGGTTGGGGGTGAGAGAAGAAACGCGAGAGAGCGAGGAAATTGCCAAGTCTTGTCGCAGAGTCTTGCGCACACCATCTCCAAATTAACTGCATAATTTCTTCTCATTTCACAATGAACTTTCTTTCTCAACTTTTTTTTTTTTATTTATTTAAAACTTTACTTCCGAAATTCTTTCTCTATTTAACTTGTAATGATATTATCATTTATATAATTTTATTATTTCTTTTATAATGTTTTTTTATTGCTTTTACTTTCTTATTTTTTGATACAAAAATATGTACTTAGTTATAAATTATAATTATATATAGTTATTGTTTCAAAATGCAATAAAAAAAACAATAAAAAAAATACATAATAAAACGCAGCAAGGTATAATTATTCCATCGAAGAAATAAACTTTATATAGGGTGTATTCACATGACATCATATTTAATGCGCTTGGAGGCCATACTGTAGTAGTGAATAACATTTCTGAGAATAGTACAAACTTCGTTTTAGGCAATTTTTTTTGGGAAATCAGTTCATTTTTTGTTATTGTTATTTTTCTCACATACTTGAGATACTAATTCAACATAATATTTACAGCATCACTGCTCTCAAAAATATTTCATAGTGTTTGTTTTTAAACGGGCAAAATGAGCTATTTTCCTATGCCATACCCATGTTATTGAGTGATCCAACATGGCATCGAATGCATGGACCGTACCTATATAATAGATCTCCATAGTATAAATAAAATAAATCATTGAAAACATACAATTTTTGTTAATGCGTGTGTTACAATTTCACATTTTTACTGTACTCTTTGCTTTACAGAAGAATTTTACTGGAGTAATAAAAATAATAGCTTTTTATAAGTCTCACTCAGTTGTTCTGTATAAGTACAATGAATTCTAAATTATCTTATATAATAACAATAATAATTAACAGGTTTTATTGGGCGAAATCAGGCATACAAACTCTCAATTTAACCAATCTGTTTAACAGTACAGTCAGTTACAATGTTTGTTAGTAGCATTGACATATAACGTAAAAATTATTTTTAATAATTTTATTGATAATTTTTAATTGTGATAAGATAATTTATTTACTAGAATTTTAATTTAAGTTAAAATTCTTTTCACTTAAATTATTTATAATTGAGAATATACATACTTGATATTTTATTTAGAAAAAAAAAGGTTAGAAATAATAGTTAATTGAGATTAACAGATTAACGTGTATTTAAAAAAACAACAACTTTAAAATAGTATAAATTTAATTAAATCATAATTGTACTTAAGCTTTACGTGATGAATAACTTATATAATTTTATGTAACAATCAAATCAACATAAAACGGAAATTTCCTTCCTACAAAAAAAAACTACTTTTAACAATAATGTATAAGTGGTTTTACAACAGGCATAAAACTAGAGGTCCATATAATATACACAATAGCATTATTGAGTACTATAGGGGTTAAAAAGGTCATTCACACCTAATGGTCAGCAGCCACGTGTATAAAGAGGTCAAAGTTGAAACTTGTACAAGGAAGTATTCCCTCTTTCTTACAGCTCCGACTTTCCAGCCACAAGATGCTTCCTCCCCTCGCTAATGAATATCGCTTGACGTGTATTGAGTTTATAGAGGAATAACAGAAGGGAAAAAGGGGGAATAACTTAATTATTAGTGTAAATATTTAATTTCATGTAGAAGAAAATTTAAAATTTATAAGAAAATTAGTTTCATTTCCGTTTGATGTTAACTATATTATTGATATTATTTTGGTTATTACATAACTGACGATAATTTAAATTTTAATTTGTATAATTTTTATTATATTTAAATTTAACGTTATATATATTTACTTAGAGTTCTGTAGAAATGAAATACAGCATCCACAGTCATTAAAATACCTTTTTCTATATATATTTTTCTTGAAGTGCTATATTTTGTGGCTTTGAAAAATAGAATTAATACATATACAAATCAATAGTTAAATAAATATTGAAATTATTAATATAATGTTATTATCCATTATTCAAATTTTATTATATATTTAGAAACTTTTGGTTCACAAAAATTAAATTTCCTTAGATTTTTAAAATTATTTTTATTATTTAAAAAAATATATTATATAGTTTATTTATATAAAGCAAACATATTATTTTTAGAGTTTGAGTGCACTATTAGTTTGAATTATTAATATTTAAATACAAAATGATAAAATATTGTATACTAAAACTTTTTTTTATAGAATACTAAAACATTTTTAGACTTGCAAAAAAAAAAAAAAAAAAAAAATGCAAACTAAAGAAGTAATTTAACCACATTCTCTTAATTTTAAACATGAGAAGGACAAATTAACCTTTAAACAATCAATAACAGTCTTGGGGTCGATTATCGAAAACACGATAACTATAAGATAACTATAACTATAGTTCGTTATAGATATAGTATAGATTAACACTTTTGCAAAAACTATCGTTATAGTTATAGATTAACATTTATTTCTACGATTATCGTCCAATTCGATAACGATACTTTTAAAAATTTATTCACTCAAAAAAGCAAAAAGGCTAAAAAAAAAAAAAAAAAAACAAGAAAAAGAGAAAAACCAGATACAGAGTATGATTATGAATAGCAGGTACAGACCAATATCACACCTGCTCACAGACAGCCAGTAGACAAAACGCACAAAACTGTCTTTCATAAACATATTGTTTGGAAAGTACTAAAAATAGATTTTCTAGGAACCACTTTATATAAAATATAAAACAAATACAGTTACATTTTTATAATCTATGCCGAAATGTATATTAAAAAAAAAAAAAAAAAAAAAAAAGAAGATTTTTTTTTTCATTTTTCAATTGCTTTTATAGTATTTCTCTCCCCCCCCCTTTTTTTCAATAATGAGAACTACATTGTTCAAATCAATGAAATTTGCCGCGGCGCCAAGTTGATTGACATTCAGCTACAAGACAATGTCCAAAGTATTTTTGTTATATTGTCTGAGTTTAAAGTAAATTTTTTGAATACACTATTGTATATAGTATAAGTGCTGATTTCTAACTGGATTTGCTATTAGATTTATTTGTAATTATTGTACAATAAAATATTTCCTAAAAACATTATAAAGTAAATTTCTTGAAAATTAGGGGAAATACTGGGCAGAGTACGGGGCAACTTTTCTCCCTCTTCTATAAAATTTTTCACGATCTCACATTATTAAAATTTTGAGTTTCATATTAGAAGTAATTTTTAAGTCATAACATATTGTCTCTCCACACCGATTTTGTATTTATCTATTATAAAGTTGCAAAGTTATTCATATGTGATATAAAATCTAAAACGTACAGTACAACTTATCAGTGCAATTTTATCATTTTATTACTATTCTATAAAAAATTCTATAAAAAAAATGATGTTATTAAAAATTTGGAAAATATAGTATCGTTATCGTGAAATTATCGTTATAGTTATAGTATCGTTATAGTTTTCAAAAAATAAAAAGTATCGATATCGTTATAGTTATAGTGTGAGGCTAAAATATAGTATCGTTATCGTTATAGAAATTTTGGGTATCGAACCCAAGACTGATCAATAATAAAATAGAAAATTATAATTAGAAATAATTCATCCAATTAAAAAATAATGAAGTTATAAAATAATTACAGAAACTACATTATATAATTTATAAGTATATAAAGTGTATTAATTAAAACTTTCTATACAGAATACAATTAACATTTAGTAAGACAAGGAGAAATTCAAAGGAACCCCTTTTCTTTGTATATAGTTCTGTGTAATAAAAGTTTTTGGGGCAAAAGTTTTACTTGAGGTATACACAGTCCAGTGCGGTCGAGAGAGAAAGAGAAAGAGAAAGAGAGAGAGAGAGAAACAGAATTGTGTTTGTGTACATACATACCCTGCTGTTCAATTAGGACAAGTGTTTGTTCGCAACTGTGCCTAGAATTGTTATACACAGTCAAAGTAGACCCTCTCTTACAGTAGAGAGAGAGAGAGAGAGAGAGAGAGAGAGAGAGAGAGAGAGAGAGAGAGAGAGAGAGAGAGGAGAGAGAGAGAGAGAGAGAGAGAGAGAGAGAGAGAGAGAGAGAGAGAAGCCATGCAAAACAACTTCATTATTTATATGTAATATGAAGCAATATATTTAATTTGTTTCAAATTAATTTAAATTAAATATAGATATCGTTATTGGAAAAATACTATATTAAAAGATTCTAAACTGACGTATGTAAAAAGTAACAAATACACTTATACTTTAATACACTTTTAATTACAATTAAAATACTCGGTACAAAAGATATAGTTGCAAATTAATATTTTTTTATTTTAATATAATCTCGAAAAAGTTGCTTTTAGTTTGATAAATTATGGCATGTATAAAATGTTCAAAATACTTTAGAGTTATATTAAAACAATTATATAACAAGTGCCACAGCATTATATATAAGTCTTGTGATGATAAATAAAATTTTGTATTAAATTTTATGAAGTTTCTAACACAATGTTAATTGAACAATGTTCTCTCTCTCTCTTCACTAGCTATCTTTGTGTCCCTGTTGGCCATCGTTTGCTGCTGACTTCCATTTAAGTCTGAAAGTTAGTTAGGACGTAGGGCATTGTCTTGAGACTTTGCTATAGACTTTCTTGACAAACTTGCCTCCTTTACACAGAATGGGGGTTGGGGGTGAGCAATAAGAAGCTCGCCCCCTCTATCACAGCTCTTGCCCATAGGCTGTGAACCAGCAATTTAACGGCGCAAACTATCCTTATACTGTCCCAAGACATTTTCTCTCTCTTTCTCCCCCCCCCCCCTCTCTCTTTTACTTTTACGTCCAAACTTAAAACAAGTCAAATATTGCGCAAGAATAGATTTCTATAAATACAAAACAAAAGCACTTAATAGATTTATTCTTTGTCTTTGTGTAAGTTAATTTACTTTCAAGCCAGTTGAGGTTTTTAATGAAAAAAGTTTTTTTATTTTTTTTCCTTCCTTACTAAGTTGAAGAATTTTGAATAAAATTGGTAATAGCTATATATAAGCATTAATTATAACATTATATTTATAAAATGGTATTGTGCTTCTGAAATTAGAATATTACCTAAATTATGTATTAATAACAATAAACATTAATACAGGTATAAAAAAATACACGTATGTCATGAGAGTGTGTTACTTTATTTTCAGTATAAAATATATGATAATAATTGAGCATGCTTATACAAAAATTTAATTCATTTAAAAATCAAAAAAAGATTTATAATGATATTAAATCAGCAATATATAAAAAATATTAAGATTAGTGCTTTTATGTAAATTAGAGTTTTCCCTCTCGTATTCTAAAGAAGGTTAGTTAGGAAAATGCACTTGAGATTTATTAGCTACATTTGGTTTGGCTTTTAATGTAGTCAAGTGGGGCCGTTCAATTTGACTTGGAAATAGGCACATTGGATACGATTGTATTTTTATATTGCTTTTTTATTTAAAATTGTATGATCTTCAAACTTGTTGACTTGTATCAACCATTGCTACAGAAATTTTTACAAAAATGGAAGATGAAAAGTAAAAGTTATATAATTTCTTAAAAAAGTTTAATATTTTTTCTTTGCTTGGTTGACACTTCAAAACCGGTGTATTAAATAAGTCCAACACCAAACATATTGAATATCCAATAGCCTGCATACTTTGTAGTTAAATTGTGATTGTGGGGGTACATTGAGCTGTGAAATCAGATAGCTACTGCATTCAACAAGAGAAAAAAAAAGCAAGGTGTTTTATACTCACATTACAATTGTATACACAATTTTGTGTATAAATTTACATGTTATATTGATCTCTAATTGTGTAAAAACTTTACCAAATTAAACTTGTTGGGAAATTATAGAGATAAATGCTAAGTTTTGTACATTAAATGGTCATATTTCATAATAAATTAATCAATAATTTAAAATATATAATAAATAAAAACTCCATTGTACTTTTCATACAGTCTGAAAAATGTATTTTTCTTTCACTGAATAAGAAAGGGAGGGAAGAAGAGAAAAGAGTGTGAGAGAGAGAGAGAGAGAGAGAGAGAGAGAGAGAGAGAGAGAGAGAGAGAGAGAGAGAGAGAGAGAGAGAAAGAAAGAGAGTTGCAAACATGCTTGTTATCAAAATTGAAGCATTAAATTGAAAGAAACAATTCCAGGTGACATGAGCAATCGATCCCTCTATACATATATTTTATATGTAAACTTTGAAAGCAGTATTTTTATGATATGCAAATGGAGAAGTTTGAAAATATATTGCTAGCAGTTTCAAACAGAATGGCGTGTCTCGTACTTTAATAGCATCATTTAATATGGCTGACCATTAGCGAAGGGTCCTGTCGTTTTTCCCAGCCTACTACCGGCGTGAGAGAGAAAGAGACTTAGGGTGTGGGGGTGGCGAGCGCATGCGTGCACTTGCATCCGGCAACCCCCCCGTGCTAACGAGGGGTCCGGCTGAGCTTTATCATCGTACTAACGACCAAACTTGGAGTGGCGAAATACGAGCAAGGACCAAACCCATACCCCCCTTATCCCCCGCCCACCCTCTCCACAACTTTCTATCACAAACGAGGAAGCCATAATGTATTTTTTATAACATCCACGTGGAAAGAAAAATTGACGTCAAACTTTTTTTCTTCTTTTTATAATTTAATTTTGATTTCTCAACCTTTTTGTTGAAAAAATAAATATTTTCTTAAAAGACGATATTTTTTTCTTCCAGATTTTTTTAAGACTTTTTGAAACCGTAATAAGATTCTAAGACATATGTATTGATATGATTGATTTTTACCTTCTTATATAGAATCAAATAAATATAATACATAAAAAAAATAGAAAGCTTCTTCTTGGAACAAAATATTATAAGTAATATATCATATCAAAGCATTAATTGGACGTTTGAAATTTAACTGCATACACTTTTTGTTCAACACTATTCTTATTATAAAATTCATATTATAATTCCTTTATAATAATTTTAAAAACTAGTTTTTATACGCTATCCTGAACGGAAATAAGTTTTAATTAAACCTTATGAAATTTTTTTTATCATCATTCATTACTACATAGTCAACAGCAAAAAAAATTCTGTAGATAAAAAAATATATACTAAATGAAAAAGAGCACTTACAAATCAATGTATTAATGGATATAAAAATATTTTTAATTAAACTTCCCGTATAGGAAAGACAGAGAGAGAGAGAGAGAGAAAAAATAAAGACTTATTATTTTATGTAAAAAATCAATACTTGAGATTAATTGGAAAGTTATGCAAACTCATGCATTGGTACAATCTGGTCCATGAAGGGACCAGACCCCTTTATATACTAACACTACACGGTATATAGTCTCCGTTATTAAAAAAAACGCTACAGCAAGCCATTATAAACTCTCATAGCTGCACATAAAAGATAAAGGTGTATATATAATGTCGATAAAGAGAGAGAGAGAGAGAGAGTCATCGACTGACTCTCTCTCTCTCTCTCTTTCTCTCTTCAACAAATCAACCTATGCATGATGAAACATACAACAATCTTGCGGAAATTGTACAAACCATGCAAAAACAAATATAATACTAAAATATCAATAACTTACACAATATTAAATTAATTACTTTTTATAGTCATATAATATTTCTATATTTGATTTCTCAAAGAAAATGTATTAAATGTGTTTTCAATATAAAAGATTTTCAACAGTATTTTTTTGAAGTTTGTTATATTAATTTTGCGCGAGAATGTACATAAAATATTGACACATGGATTGGTAAAGACAAAAGCTATTGGTAATGCTTGCCTTGCTTTCTTGACTGCACAATGTCCAGAGTTATATTTCCAGTCAAGGGGTTTTGATATGCAACCTGCACAACACATCTGCCCACATTGTTGCCTACTTTACAGTTAGATGAGCGCACGGCAAAATATGATGAAAAACTTTTTCATTATTTTTTAGGAGTGAATCGTTTATATTTATATATAAATATCTTTAGATTTTTTATATATATATATTTTGATTATGATAAAAATTGAAACTTAATATGTTCATAATATTAATAATATCATAATGTTGTCAGCATTAAGCTTTCGTTATCTACCAAATACTTTACATTTTACATGTTAAATGCACAAATGAATAAGTTACTTAACTGCTTTATTTATAGGTTTAAATGAAAAATATATTATCCAAATTTTAATGAGGAAAACCTAAATAATCGGCTGCTTCAATAAAAACAAACAATAATGTACAAGATATGAAGAATTTTTAAAAAAACAATACTCAAACTGCTATACAGTAAATGTGTTCCCTAATATATTCATGTATAATATATGTATATGTATTTTTTTTTTTTTTTTTTATGATGACATGACCATTAAAAAAAGGTATAACATTCCAAGTGAAGGGTAGTGTACACATTGTTATGTTGAATAAATATTGCAATGTTAGCAATGTCTGCCCACCTTGTGTATTACACAACACATAATAACAACAACAACTGGAGCCTAGCAGACCTCGATATTGCCTCGGGCTAGCCAGCGAACTGTATACCACCGCAGTAACAAAACATTTTCTCTCTCTCTCTCTCTCTCTCTCTCTCTCTCTCTCTCTCTCTCTGTATGTATGTGTGTGTGTGTGTCGAGACCAGTGCCCGTGAGCTATCACTTTTTTATATTGTATATTAAAATAATACATTTAAATAGAAATATAATTGATTAAAATTAATTAAATGTTGGATTGTCTTTAAACAATGTAATGAAATTTTAGTATATATATATATTTAAATGACAATGATAATACAATATTTGTTTTACAACGTATATATATATATATATATTTTATATATATCATATATATATATATATATATATATATATATATATATATATATATATATATATATATATACGTATTTACACAAATATTATTATTAAGACAGCTCTGGTTTTTAATAATAATTCTTTTCATTATTCATATAGTTTTTTTTTTAATTAAATTTACATTTTGGAGTTAAAAATATTTAACGCAGAATAAAATTATTTTCATAAATTAAAATAGTAATTATATGTAACTTTATAAATATAACTATAAAATTATATATACGTACTAAAAGATCTTTTATGAAGACATAATTTTTAAATTTAAAAAAAAAAAAAAAAAAAAAATGATGAGAGGATAGAAAAAGGCACTTGATTAATTTATTATATAAATATCAGGTTGATCATAAAGACCATGCGTGATTGGACTAATCTCTAATAATGCCAGAAAATAAATGTTGATAAACAATTCTAGAAATAAAGTTGGCATATGAAGTTGGCAACATAAAAAACTAGTAATTGAAAGTTGTTATAACAATATATATTATCAAAAAGTATAAATGTAGTAGTACAATGATTGAAGTCTTTGAATATTTTGGCAATATTAAAAAATAAATATGAATAAGTTTTTACATGAAAAACATATTACATATTGTCAATATTTTAATGAGGAAAGCCTAAACAATTGTCTGCTTTAATTAAATTATATGAATTATATGTGCGTACCTATATAAATGTCGTATACCTAAAAGTATTGGATGCTTTTTATTATTATTTTTACTATTGAACTCCGCGTGTACTTTGCTATACTACGAATATCAAATAATAGGAATACAATTTGGTGTAAATATTTGAATTAAAAAATAATCAATTTAGGTTGCGTGCATACTGTCTTTACTCATTTCTTTTATCCAACATTCATAATACAGCAATATTGACTTAACAACACAAAAGTCGTAAATTTTTATAATGAACTTAAATGAACAAAAATATCCATCAGAGTTTATTTTTTAATATTAAAAACATAAAAATTAAAGCTTGGTTAAAAATTAAAAAAATAAAATAACTATGAAAATTTATCTTTTACCATGAGAAAAAAATTTATCAATATATTTTTTTTAACTGAGTAACAATTTTTATAATGACAACTGAACATATTTTAAGCAAAATTTCTCATTATACAACATTGAACATATCAAATCTTAATACTATTGTCTTTTGAGAGAACAATATATAACTATATATTATAATATCTTGTATTAATTAAAAAGTTTATCGTATATAAATACATGATATATTTCCATAAAAATATTAAAAACAGAGCTCCTAATGTTTTACTATCATATTATCATGGTTTATACATTTTATAAATAAAATATAATATTTTATATAAATATAAAATTATTTTAGTATATTTCCCTTGTGTATGACTTTTACTCGTAGTTTAATCAAACTCATCTTAATATAAATAGATTTCACTCTCTGGCATACACACGCACTCACACACACACAAACACAATGAAGATTGATGATGTTTTACCTGCAAGAAAACTGCAGTGCCCGATACACATGACTCTCCAACACCAGGACTATATCTGCAATCAAAATGCAACATAATTAATATCAAACAAAATTTGACATGTGGCTCAATTTAATTTTCATTTCAAATTTTCTATATAAATTCTGATCAGAGAGAGAGAGAGAGAGAGAAAACGACGATATACGCAATATACCACATATAAGATGAATAACATTTTCAATTGCTTCTGAATTAATTATGAGCAATATTTTGTATAATAAAAGATGGTATTAAGATATAGGGATTTTAGTATGAATTAAATTTTCAAGTAGCAAGAGATTATATAGTATACGTATATTTTTGGATAGATGATTTAAGATCTTATAAGAAATATGAAATTTCAACTTAGAATTTTTTGCAATTAAATAGTTTTTTTAACATTATTATGATAAAATTTTAATTAATGATAAAGGTTTTTTTAATAATTAATATTTCAGGCATTAATAAAAAAGAAAATAACTGCATCAAATAAAAATGTGTTTAAAATAAGAGAAATAAAATCATCAACGATACAAAGTTGTCGATTTTATTTTTATGCAAAGTTTTAAATAACATTTAAAATTAATTCATGGTAAAAATACTACTGGATTAAATTTTATTATTTATGTATATACACGATATACACCAAATACTAAAAATTTCATGAAAAAAATGAAGGCAATCCTTTAATAACAAAACTAACTTTGTCTTTATGTATAAAAATGTAGCAAACACTTTAATAAAAAGACTGTAATTTGTGTATTATCTTTTTTTATATCTTTTTAATGAGATATCATTTTTCAGTTCTTTACAATGACGCAAGAGGTCAGGAAAAACAGAACAAAAGTTTTCAAATTCAAAAAGTTCATAGAATTGTCACTGTGTTGCGCCACTGAACGATGGTATTATCAACCCCTTATATAAGGGTGGATGTTTCTAACCCCTGTGAAACAGATTATATAAAAAAACTTTTTTTTTGTACTTGGTATAGAAAAAAAATTATTAGACAGGGTGGACTTCTGAAAACAGGTTTTGATTTTTTTTTTTTTTTTTTTTTTTTTTACAACTTGCTTAATTTTTTAATGCATTATTATTATTTTAGTTAATAATATTTTCATGTTTTATGAGTATACAAGTGAAGTAAATATTAGCAATAATGCATTTGATACAACAAAAACTTATTTACTATAAATATTTGTAATTTTTTTCATGTTAGAAAACACATCATTATTCATTCATCTTTTTTTTTCTTTTTACTGATAGGATTGTAAGTTTATAAGGCACGATAAGAAATGTAGATTTTTATTCATTTTTTTTTTAATAATATAACATCACCATTATTTTAACCAATTGTATATTTTTTTATAATTATTCTTGTATCTTAATAAAGAAGATTTATATTTAAAAAAAAACTATTGTGTGTACTTAATAAATGTTAGTAAAAGGTAATAAGTTTGATTAATTAAAACCATTGTTAAGCTAAAGTTGTTGTTTTTTAATAATTTTATTATTATTATTTACAAAACACATTTACTTAAATCTCAATAATGTAATTTACATTTTTTCCTTATTTATTATTATTTTTTCTCAATTAAAACAATAACTTGTATAATTGAACTTTGATTATATTATCTTCTATTTTATTTTTCCATTATTTATAAGTAATTGATATGATAATTTTAATTAAATTATACATTTAAAACATTGATCATCATCTTTAAAATGGGAAAAAAAACTTTTTTTTTTTTTTTTTTTTTTTTTGCGTTTCATTTTTATAGAATAAGAACTTTTTTTATTGCTGACATTTTTTTTCTACATATTCATCATTAGTAAAATGGTATGAGTAAGTGGTCAGCCATATTGTATACGTGGGGGGAGACTTTGTATGTATCGGCAAAAATCTACCCCCCCCCCTCCCCGAATAGAGAGAGTATCAGCAGGCAGCAAGCAGCAAAAGCTACCCCCGCGTGTGTTTTTTCTCTCCCTCTGTGTTAGCCCCTGTGTAATATGCAAATGAGAGTGTGCGGTGGGCGGCTATATATATATATATATATATATATATATATACTTCAGTACAGCACGGCAGGCAAGAAACTTTCTTCTTCTTCTTCTTTCTCTCTTTTTCGTGCCAGGTCCAGCCAAGCAGAGGGAGAAAATCAATAGGTTTGCTGCAGGACTTTATATTCCTAGCTGCCCAATTAAAGTTTCTGCACACTCTTTTTCCATAATACTTTAATGTCAGACACATTTTGTGTATACTCCACTCTATTATAGTCGTGGTATTAAAATAAAAAATAAAGAAAATCTCAACAACGTATACTAAGTGTTCATTTATTAGAATTTTTTTTTTAATATTTTAAAAAGAAAAAGGAAATGAAATTGTAAAATTAAAGTATTATTATAGAAGAGAAGATTTTTGTTTAATGAAGTTAAGAATTTGTGTACTCATTAAAATATGAAACTAGGGTTTCAGTTTTAGTTTTTTTTTTTTTTTCAGTCTAATGGGAGAATTGGCGCCACAGACTGGGAAAAAAACTACATCAATCCCAAAAATCCTTTTGTCACTTTTTTTCTTTCTTTGGGAAAAAATGAATTGAATTCATCAACGCTTATTTTGAACTATTTTTTGTATATATATAAAGGGTATTTTGAACAAAAATATGAAGAAATATTATGAAAATACATAAGAAAAAGTTATGAAGGATGAAAGTAATATAGAAAGAAAAATGACGTCAGCAGTCGAGAGACATTCAAATAATGGTCTATATAATGTGTCTCTTGATGTCACGGAGAAATATGTATTTTTTTTTTCAAGTTGTACTGAGCGAGTGTAATAAAAAATGTTGAGAGTTATATTTCTATGTTTTAATGAGGTGCATGTCCGTTTGGTGGAGATTTGAAGGACTGCAACGAGGAGTTGAGAGAGGATAAAGAGAGGAACCTCGCGAACTCTTGACAAAATACTCGTGACTTGGTGACGTGCTCAACATGCACACCTGCCGGCGCTAAACCAGGCGCCATCTCATACCACCAGCCTCTAATTGCAGGTGGTACAACTTCTGTGTTCTCCGGGTTGCATAACCAACCAAGTGGCCTTTTTTTTTTTTTTATTATTATGTCAAATATTTCTAACGTAGATTTTTATTTATTTTCGTATATTATATTAAAACTTAAATTTTTTATCAAAAATATTGTATAAACTTCGACGATTGTTTAATTTTCAGAATTCTAAATGAAAATAAGTTTAATATACAATACGTATTTATTTAAGAGTCAATAATTAAAAAATATATCTTGATAACTTGGTTAAAAATGAGTATATAATATAGAAATAAGATCATATCATAAATACAGATTTCTCCCATTATAACAGAGAGAAAGAGAGAGGGGGGGGGGAGTTGAATCTAAGACGTAAAAGCCTTAAGATTTACTATGGAGAATGATTTTCTCGTGAAGTAAAAGTAAAAATGTGGACCAAAGAAACAAAGTGAACACAGCATGAAATTAACACAAGATTCTCTTTCTCTCTCTCTCTCTTTCTCTCTAAGTAAAATCTTAAAACCTAAATTTAAAGGGAGAAAAACTTTAACTTGTGTCGCATTTTTGGTGCAGAGTATCAAAGGAAATGAAAATAATAACAATAAAAAATTACGAAACATCATTTTTACGAGACTCATCTCATTGCAATAACATTAAACGCAACAGTACAAAATTTTCTTGTTTACTCTTTTTATATACTCTGAGAAATAATAATAAATTCTTGTATAAACTTTAAAAAAAATCACATTGCTATATAGATATAAGTAATAATAATGAATGATTGTGTCATTTAAATAAGAAAGAAGTGAATCTTGAAATATGAATATAAAATATGAGCAGAGAAAAGAATGAGATTGATGATGGACTTGTCTTACTTGGTCATTATAGCAGAGAAAATATATAAGAAATGCAAACATCAGACATCTCTCTCGTAATTTTGGCTACATATATACATTATTATTGTTTGTACAATCTGTATTTTTAGGTTGTATATTAAACAAGCTTATTTTAATTGTATGAGTAATAAGAAAAACTATATTATTTTCATTTTTTTCTTTATTTATTTTAAACTTTAAAATTAATATGTTATTTGACTATATTCAAATTGTAAATATTACTGTTTTAGAGTTATGATTTGCTATATCGGTATACAGTATTTGCATTTAAAAATACTGTACACTATACAGCACTTACACTGAACAATAAAATACTTGTTTTGATAATAGAAAATAGTTGCTTAAATCTCAAACTGAATATACTTATTCTAATTTAAGAGAGAGAGAGAGAGAGAGAGAGAGAGAGAGAGTTGTCAATTGGCATTATCACTCTCTCTCTCTCTCTCTCTCTCTCTCTCTCTCTCTCTCTCTCTCTCTCTCTCTCTCTCTCTCTCTCTCTCTCTCTATGTATATGTATCGTCGGGTTAGAGCACAAAACGTGTATAAAAAAGCAGCAAAGTCGAAACTCTTATATATTTTTTTATAATGAAGCCTGGTCTTTTTGTTTGTAGCCTTGTTGCTTTTGAAGATACACGGTTTGTGCTCTAACCTGACGATATATATGTTTAAGAATTCAAAATTATATTTTAAACCTTTTTGATCCTCAATTATCACATCATCACAAAATTTTCTAATAGGAAGAAGATATTAAATAATCAGGTCTCAATCTATATATAGGTAGTTTGCCTGTATAGAAAATATAAACATTATCTTTAAAAAATTAGCTTACATCAACGAAGCTTACAAAAAACATTTGAATGATTGATTTTTCATTTTTACCCTATACTGTCAAGAAAATATATTTCATATTTTTGAATTCAATTTTATTTCAACACCTATTTCTCTCTCTCTCTCTCTCTCTCTCTCTCTCTCTCTCTCTCTCTCTCTCTCTCTCTCTCTCTCTCTCTCTCTCTCTCTCTCTCTCTCTCTCTCTCTCTCTCTCTCTCTCTCTCTCTCTCTCTCTCTCTCTCTCTCTCTCTCTCTCTCTCTCTCTCTCTCTCTCTCTCTCTCTCTCTCTCTTTTTTGTCCACTTTTTTCCCTCACATTGCAATATAGAATTACATTTCTGGTGTATATTTGTTATGTATTGATATTGAAAAAGTCAGCGAGACGTTGAAAATTGGGAGCAATGTTGGCGCCAGCCTGATATGTTAGCTATATATATATATAGTGGGTGGGTTGCTGGAAAAAGTGAGAGGAAATATTGGCACATAACAAGTTTCCGTATTTCGTTCCTCAGGGACGCATTCACGTGGAAATTGAAACTGTTTTTCTTTCATTTCTTGCAGTATATAGCAGCATGCGTGCATATTACATATTTATACTTTCAAACATGCATAAAATGTGCAACATGTTGAAAACTTTATGCTAGAATTAACATTCTTACAAAATTACAGAATATGTATTTTATAAAATTATTTAAGATTGTTTTGAAATGAAAGGAGTCATATTTTATATTTCCAGTAAATTACCAAAACTTTATTTGAATTTATAAAATTTACACTTTTTGTAACTTAATATTTTTATTGATAAATTTTGGCATATATACAGTCAAGGAGAAAAATGCTCAAGTAGCTACAGGTTAATTAAAGCCATAGACCACATAAAACAACATGTGCTTTTTAATGAACAAACACGAAATGTGATCTTTAAAATTGATAACAATTTTTAACAGAATGTTGATGTAACCCCACGAGAGAGCGTGAAAGTGTATGCAATTTGCGTGAATATTCATGTTTCTGACGTCAGAAACATGCAAAAATTATTAAAAAATGTCGTGCGGGTTGCATAAATTGAAATTTTCTGATCTTTGCTACGGAGCTACAGTTGGGTTTTGAGACAAACTAATGTTATTTATGGAAGTCCCATCAAGTGTTTTGTGATATAAATGCTTATGTTTTCTTCAGGTCTATTCCTTTAAACAATGCATATAAGATAAGATAATGTATAACGAAAGTGCTGAAACATTTCAAATATCTTGAATGATCAAAAATACAGTGATGCTTATATTATATCACATTTATTTTCTCATAAGCGACATATAAATTATAAATATACCGATCAAAATATTTAACAAATCGATGCATGGGTAAATAATAATCTTATGTATAATAAACATTTGCATGTTATTTTTTTTAATATAAAAAGTTTTGATTTTTGACATTTGATTCACATAATATTTAAATGCTATATAAATTATTATAAGCTTCATTATTTTTTGTTCAAGCAATACAAGAAAGTTCTTATATGTGCATAACAGAGTCTATTTTTACAATTTCTTTACTTTCCAATTTAAATGGAGGAAAACTATAAAAAAGTATAATCTACTTGCATATTATTATTTTCTGTTCTTTACAATATTGCCTTTTGTCCAAAGAAAAGAAGAAAAGTATCAAAAAGTAAGACTCTTAGAGAGAGAGGAGAGAGAGAGAGAGAGAGAGAGAGAGAGAGAGAGAGAGAGAGAGAGAGAGAGAGAGAGAGAAAGACGAGAGCCTTTATAAAAATCCAATTATATTAGCTATATATTCGTTTCTTATATGTGATTTTCTTTTTCTGAAATCTTCTTATATTAGACCGGGAGAGCTACTATATAGGCAGGCAGGCATGGCAGGATTTCCTCGGCATAAGAGTCTTTGTTGGATAATCACTGAGCACTATATATATGTAGCCCAGATTACACGTAATAATATTATACATCAGTCCTATATATATATACCTCGCAGAGGAGAAGTATAAGCTTATGCTTATAGCAGGGAGAAAAAGGTAATATAATAATTCTATTTTTAAATATATAACAATAAAATGAAATTCTTCTTTTTTTATTCCAATTGAATTTTTTTTATTATCATTACATTTTTGTTATATAATATATAAAAGTAAACTTGTTTATTTATGATATAAAAAAATTATACAATTTTATTTATATATAATGAGTAATTGAAGTTCTAAAAGTGTATATGACGCGTTAGTTGAAAAATCTTAGTCCGCGTCAGATACTGTATATAACATAGCAACTGACTTTTTTCAATATAGTTTATATTCTTTTATTTACCAGGCGAAAAATGTACCATACAGCAATATTCTGCCAGTATTGAGTATACATATAATATAATATTTTATACTATGGGTATTATGTAGCTTTATGGCAAATATATAAAATAAAGCATTCAATCTAATCTAATTCAATTTTAATTTATTTAAATCCCATTGATTATATGGTATCTACATTAAATACTTACTTTTAAGGCATTTTTACTTGCAATTCTATTATAAGTATATAATTGAATTATTTGTTATCTATATTATATTGCAAAGTGAATGTGGTAATCTTTTGAAACACTTTAGCCACAACTCAGCACCAGTGCGTGAGGAAAGATGCTCCTGATTCAATTATTCCAATAGAGCCGCAGTTTTAATTGAGCATGGGATGAAGGTCTTGGACAAATTAAGACGCCCTCTAAAGTGAACTTAATCAGTCATAAGACGTTATATTCTTAATCCATATAGCTTATATGTCTAAGTTTTATAGTATATGACGTATCTGCCACATAATTGCTCTCTTATGTGATGCCTACGTACGACGGCAACAATGCAATTATCATAAAATTGAGCTCCGTGGGTAATAAAATAATTTGCATCTTATAGCAGCTAATTACTTCTAAATAAATTATATTAAAGTTGTTATTATGCTCACATTTGAAATTTCAAATTTAATAAATTTAATATTTAAATATTTAAAAACCTTTTGCTGATAATTTAAGAAGGTAAAATAAAACGTCAAGCATTTATATTTATATAAAACCAATAGCATAAATAAGTATAGCAAATTATTTGGGAAGGAAGGGGGTGATTAGTTTTAGTACGAATTAATTTGTTTCCCTAACGTCCGTGAAAAAAAAATATATACTATATAAACTTGATCGAAGTTTAGAAGAAAGTAAACACTATAATTATTTCAAACGAAATTATACTTATCCGACGCACATGTTTACGTTACAGCTGCCAAAATCGAAATTTTAATTTTCATTGCATCGAAATTGTTTCTAACGTTATTATACGGAAACAAACCTATTGGTCTTAGACTCAAAAATTCGTCACATAAACTTGTTTTTTCTTTCTTTTCTTTTCTTTTCTTTTTTATATATATATATATATATATATATACATAAAATATTTATGTACAATTTAATGAAAATGCAAGTAAAACGTGCCCATCACTTCCTTATTCTACTACTCAATGGATAGAACAGAGAAAAGCTATTAAAATAAATTTTAGATTAATTTAAATGAGGCACTTAAATTAAAGTTTCGTCTACAGAAACAGATTGAAGGGTCTGGCAGAGTAATTGCTTGACATTAAGAAACTCTCCTCACAAATATATAGAAAGTCTATGGCAATAAGGGTTGAAAATGGCTTAGCTTAGCACGCGACCTCTCTCCCTCTTATTCAAGTCTAATCCCCTGTGTCCGCGTGTCCGGCAGACAGCTGTCACTATACTAACAAACGTGACGTGATTGGCTCGAGCTGTCTCCGCCCTCCCCTCTTATCACATGTAACTGAGGGGGAGATTTTTGCACCTGGCCTCAATACAATAAATAATTACGTAGTTTGCATATAGGTAACCAATCAAAACTCTGCATAAAAATGTTCTATATAGACATATCTAATGTCCAAACTTTTATATTTAGTTTTATATAATTTTATCATTGGATATGTGTTTATTTTTAATTACAGGTACGTTAAATATGATTTCAAATTCAAATTCAAATTCAAAATTTCTTTATTTCTCTCTTTCCTTCAATCGTATACAATACACATCGTATTCGTCAAGGTTAATTAACAGACAGAAAAAGTCAAAACACTTACATACTATATGCCCATTTGGTGCTACTTTTACATTCATATTTATATTATTATTAAAATCAATAAAAACATAGCTGTGGGCTCACTCTAGGGCCCTGACTTTGTCAATTTTTTTTTTTTTTTTTTTTTTTTAACTATAAAATATTATTTAAAAATCATAAAATTCTTGTAAGTTGTAAAAAGAATTATTTAATAAGAACAATTTCAATTTCTTTTTAAAAACATTGAAATCACTAATAAGTCTCATCTCTAATGATAATTTATTATATATGTTTAAACAAATGCAAAACGGACCGTTTTTATACATTTCAGTTCTACAATAAACTGATGGTAATTTACTATTTAAATTTCTAGTTTCATAATTATGAGTTGAACTCTTACTATTAAATTTAGATAAATTTTGGTGAACTTTTATTGCACATTCCATTATAAATGTGCCTGTTAATGTCTGTATACCCAGTATTTTAAATAAATCACGGCACGAGCTTCTCTTTTTTGAGAAAGTTATTATTCTTAATACTTTTTTTTGGAGTTTAAATACCCGTTTTGCATTTGTTGCATTTCCCCAATTGTAATTGTAATTAATTTTGTAAGTTAATCAAGGAAAGAATCCGAATCAATTTAAATCTAAATCTCCAAAATAAATTAATACGATTTACCATAATAAACAAAATCTTCATTAAAATTGTGACTACTTCACTATATAATCTCAAAAATTAAATTTTAAAACACTATATAGTTATTTTTAAGTCTATGAACGATATTAGTATTCGACAAATACAACAATTACCTTTTTATATGTATATATACCGTTCATGTGCCAAAAAATTAAGTATGAGATTAAGTTAATGTATATGGAGGGGATTTTTGGTGCTCTATATGTTTAAAGTTAATCCGTAGCGATGTGTAACACGTGAGGTGATATGGTCCTAGACTTTCTCTCTCTCTCTCTGTACCCAGTGGGTAGCTATGGAGCATGCATGTACATCGATCAAGTCACCACTAATGAGACAGCCGCACGACCCACCACTCACCAACCAACACCGCAAAAATCCTTGTCTTGTCTTCATCACCACAAAGTTAAGAGAAAAGAAAAATTTTAGGTAAAATTTCGGTCTAAGACTGATGAGATTTTCATCCGGCCTTAATAAGGTTTTAATTAATAAATGTGACATAACTTTATATAAAAGTTTAAGTAACATCAATAATTTTTTTTTCTATATGAACATTTATTTTTAATAAATTAAACAAGAATTAAAAGAAAAATTGCCTGCGACCGGGTTGCTGAAAAACATTATATAGAAACAATTTCAAAAGTTTTTTGATGGTCTTATAAACATGTTAGGAACACATTGAAAATTAATGTGTGAAATAAGGGAATTTAATGAGTCCAGTGGATGTATTATTTATTAAAAAACAACATATATATTATTATGAATAATTATAATATATAATTTATATAATATATTCAAAATTAAAAAACAAATATTAAAAGAACAATAAAGTAATAATAATAAAAATAATTTCATGAATAAAATTTAGCGATGAAATGTTGTATCATATTGAATTTGTTTTTACAACGATATAGTAATGTATATTTAGCAAATATTATTTTTACTCGCGAGGACCCGCGCCCAAGCAGACGCGCCCGCGAGGTTCCCGTAACGTAAAAATAACATTGAGCAACAAGAAAGGGAAGTTAGCGAAAGCAAGTAAGTAAGCAAACAGACAAGGCATATAATGTACGGAAACAAACAGAAAATAAAAACAGAGACTGAGAGCTAAGAAAATATAAATAACATAAGCAGAAAAAAAAATGCGAGTTGCAAGACTAACGTAAAATATTTGTTCAAGAATAAAACAGAAATGTAAATATCTTTAAACTACTACTTAAACAAAAGGAGGAAAAAAAATACTTGAAATTTTAAATCTCTCTTTTATTATTATTAAGTACTCCATTTTATTTTATATTATATACTTTTTTGTGTGTATTTATTTGATAAATGAAGTACACTGTATACAACATTTTTTTTTTATTCCAAGTTTTGGGTTTTTATTATTGTACTCAAAATAATATATAACTTATTTGAGAGAGAAAAATTTCATTTCAAGGAAAAACGACAAAAAGTAATTATTTAACTTTTTTTAATTTTTATTTTGGTGTTGCAACATCTATTTTTAATTAATAAATTTTCTTCTTAAAAAAGAGCTACTGGCCTAAAAAAAATCCTCTCACTGATAAATCATGAGATGTGACGTATGTCTGTATGTTATATCCCTTAACCTTTCAGTACACTGTCACAAGCTGGGGAGAAAACTTGTAAAGTAGGCAACCTACATTACAATGTTTTTTTGTAGACCCGGAATTGATGACGTCATGAATTCCTAAAGTTGCCTATTTTACAGTTTTTCAACCCTAGTGTGTGAGGGTGCAGAAGGGCTGAGGGATATAATAATCTGTATATTATATATGATGGTCCCATCTTATAAATTTTAAGTTTTGTATTTAATTTTTTGAGGTGAGTATCCCTTTAAGCTATATGTTACAATAAGGAATCTAATGCAACATTAAAAACTTTGAATTAAAATTTAAAAATATGTATTTTACTTAAACAATTCCAAATTTCATACCATATAGTAGATTTATGTGTTATATATATCTGATTCCATATGAATCAATTATCTTTTCAAGCAAAAGTTTTAAACGACCCGTACACATTATGCTGATATATAATTAATAAATGATCTTGACTCGATAATTAAAATTGAGTTTTTCGTATAAACATAAAAAGCATTATAAAAACTAAAATGCAAAAGTAATTGACTTTAGATTATTTTAATATATTTACATAACAAATCAAATATGTTTTTTTTTTTTTTTTTTTTATTATTATTTTTTTTTTACTCATTGAAACTACGTGTCCAATTTTTCCGATCGTGTTCTTTGAATTTCATCACTATAATGGAATTATTTTTATAGAAACAACATTTTCAATACAATATCACATTTATAATCACACGATATATTGTTTAATTTATTCATGGGAATTATATATAGGTCAAAGAGCGTATGCAAAATAGAAAATATTTTTAACAGATTCTATAAATGTCTGCAAATATTATGCACATCGTTATGTTTTTCACACGAACGCATACATTATATAATTATCTTAACTAGCATGGCTATATATGAAATTAAACGTATATGAAATGTTTATTTTGATTGTTATTGCGTCAAATTAGCAGTGTATGAGAAAGAGAGAGAGAGAGAGAGAGAGAGAGAGAGAGAGAGAGAGAGAGAGAGAGAGAGAGAGAGAGAGAAAGCGTGAGATGGTGCCATAATGCTAAAGTTAACGAGTAATAGAACACATTATACACGGTCATGAGAACTTAGCTTTGCCTTCTCACCCTCTCTTTCTGTCTAATCACCCCCATATAGTAAGAGATATACCTACCCTTATTATCTCTCATACAAATTCATACTATGCTGCATGGGGATGAATGTATATATACAGGAGTACGTAATTTTCATAATCAAAATACTATAACATAATGTTATAGTTGTTTGTTGAAAAATGGAACTCATTAACTCATACATTTATTATGGTTAATGCTAATATATATTTTTTATTACAGCTATAAGGCTACAGTATAATGAGTTGTTATACAATTCTCTTGATTTTTTGATTTTCTTATCTATGAATTTCAGTATTTTTTCTTTTTAAGATCCAATTTAGTGTGAAGCATTATCAATAATATACTACTTATTTATTTTTTATGTTATTCATAAGTCTAAAACTCCATAATAAAATTATACGCACTTGTTATTATTAATCTAATACTAAATTATAGATTTACTAAATTTTCTTTGTTATATATATTGTTGTAATTTTAGATGTTTCGATGAAAAATACATTTATATTTATTGTTTCTTTCTATTTATTAATCAAATAATGTTGTTTTGTATCATATTTTTTATTTGGAAAAACGAAAAAAAAAACAATGATGAAAATTTTACATATATTTATATATTTTTCATAAATATTTACACTTTGCCTGATTTAAACAATAAACAAAATTCATATTGAATTTGAAAACGTATAAAAGAATAAATATTTAGAAGTATAAATATTATATGATGCTTGCGCGGAAAAGTGTTTTGTGAGGCAATGATTCGCCCGCGGGTTCGGTAACAAAGGTAGTCATCTCTCTTGACGGAAATGACGTCACGAGAGCCCTAGACTGGTACTGCTTGTGCATGGAGAGCAATGCTTAGACACGTCCTGATAGACACACACAACATATATACATGGGGCTTCATTCAAGCGAATGCTGCGGGCGTTCCGCGGCCTCACTTTAACCTCTTATACAAGAGTCATATATAGGAATCTCAAAGTTTTCTACTTGATTTGGCATGTATACATCATATAATCATTCAAGACACAGTCTCCGTACAGTCTTAACTTTGGATGCAAGTTGTTATTATTATAAATATTTTAATTTGGTCAAAAAATAGCTTCATAAATATATTTATTATATAATGAAATTGAAATGCAATACTACCAATTTTAGAAATTTTTATCATTTTAAATATCAAACAGTTCATATGAATTAAGTGGTGAACAAAAATAATTATGGTGTGCTTATATAGCACAAGCTAACATGCGTAAAAAAATCGTAATTTAATTCATGTTTAAAATATTAAAATATTATAGTAATGTTGGATTTATAATATTAATAATTATTATTTTAGACTAATTTATAGTTAAGTTAATAAGTTACTTAGTTAGAGTATACCTAGATTGAAGTTTTGACGTGATCACGCTGTAAAATGACTGATTATAAGCATATAAATAATTAAATATATACAATATGTAAAGATTCTTATAAAAAGGTATTATATAATTATATACATTTTAATATCTTAAAGGCGTATATAGAACACCTTGAACAAAAAAGTTGCGTAATATCCTAACAAACCTGAAAATCAACGTTGATTTGGCCGGAGTCATTTATTTCTAATTTATTTTCCATTCACAAAAGGCCACTGGCGGTCACTGACGTCACAGCTCGCTTGTTTTACGCGCGCGTAAACCGGGCGAGCTGTGACGTCAGTGACCGCCAGTGTCATTTTGTGAATGGAAAATAAATTAGAAATAAATTACTCCGGCCAAATCAACGTTGATTTTCAGGTTTGTTAGGATATTATACGCAATGTTTTTGTTCAAGGTGTTCTACGCCGTTAAGATATTTAAAAGATTAATTACAAAGTATTAATAAATAAAATAATAATATTGAATGTTCATAAAGTACATTTAAGTTATTATCGTAATATTTTATGCTTTTTTTGTTATGTGCTTATTTATATAAATATAACCGTTAAATAATTTGATATGAAATGTAAATGACAATTTTTTTTACTAATATTACAAAAAAACAACTGCTATATAAGGTTCATAAAAATTATTTTATTTATTTTTTATAATACAAAAATTATTCGCATAAGAAAGCTTAAATTTTATTAATAAATTATAAAAGGATTACCTAGCAATAAATTTAATAATTTTTTTTCAATATATCTATTATATTTATTAAATATAAGTTTTTATAACGGTAAAAAATTAAAACAGTATTGTTAAAAAATACATAGTAAAAAAAGTATAGTCATTCTATAGTAAATAGAGCAGCAAAAAAAAAAAAAAAAAAAAAAAAAAAATCATAAGCAAGTTTTTTTATTTACTGTCTTGTATAGCTTCACTTGTTATATGAAAAGGGGAAATTTTTAATAATAATAAAAAAAATTATTATTGTCACGTTAAGAAAATATGATCTGTCTAAAAAATAGATACAAAAGAAGATCAGTTATATATATATATATAAAAAATGAAGGGGTTAGTTGCGCAGGTATAAGGGTATATATAGTATAGTGGATAAAAAAATATAGGGATGATACACACTAAAGCAAGTCATCCCTTATATAAGGGGTCATGAGAGTCCGTATACGGGACATAGAAAAAAATAAGTAAAGAAAGGGTAAAAATATAGAATTTTCTGTATCGTAAAGGGGTAACATATGTTACTTATATGATGAACCGTTATAAGAACCGTGTGAAAAACTTTCTTACGTATATGAAAAAAAAAAGTGTGGACTAGTTTTTATTTACTGGACATTGTTATAAAAAATTCAATTGATTTCTTTTTTATCCAAACGATTTTTTAAGAAAAAAATTGTTAGTTAAAATTTTTACGCACGAATTAACAACAACGAATTTATACCCTTTCAAAAATATTTTAGTATAAAGATACAGTAAAGGTATGCAGTATTTTTTAACTGCATGGGGATTGCAAAATATGAAACAGTAATCAAGACATGGAAAGAACTTACAATATTTTTTTAATTTAGTGTTTTGACAAATAATATGGCAAAGACTGATGGATAGGGTTGCATTTTCATGGTTTTTGCACATGAAAACATATTCGTTTATGAAATGCTGTTATAATAATATTCAACTATAACAACTTACTAGAGCATGAATGTTATATAAATATTTTAGCCCAGTATTTCATGAATTTTATGTCATTAAATTTTACAACACGTATTTTTATTGTCATATAAAAATATAATTCAATCGCACATTTTTTTTTTAATTCATTTTTTTTAGGGAAAAGGTATAGAAGAAAGAGAAAATAATTACTAATTACCTTTTACGCATATAAAGAAACAAAAAAGATGCAAACGTAAATTTCCCATTTTGTCACCTTCATATATATATAGTGGTATTATATAATTATATAAAACAAAAGACGGACTTTGACACTTGACACGTACTTTAAGAGAAGAAAGCTCTCGTGACACGAAGCGGTCATTACGTGTTAATTTGCACGCGTGACGTGAGAAAATGAGGCGGTGGACGCGCGTGAGTGAGTGGACACTTTGAGTCAGACCTGTTGACACCTCGCCCGCAGTATAGTACGCTAATTACACGACAATTGTAGCCTCTTACATGTACACAAACACATACTGTATAATATACGTAGGGGTGGTAACTACACACTTATCTTGTAAAAACACGACACCCTAATTACGCCTGAATCACCATAAAAAAGAAAAAAATAATAATAATAGTATAAAGAAATGAAAGGGTTATTAAAAAAAATGTAAAAATATACACCTAATTATAATATCCTTGATTTATAAAATAACAATCACGAAATTGTTAATAAACGTTGTGTTGACACGTTCAGCTTCTTATATCGTTCTCTATACTTAGGTTCTTTAGAGTAAAAGGGTCAAGAAATAATAATAAAAGTATATAAAATATAAAGTTGCATTTATGTTTACGAGCTAAATTACAGAAAAACATAATAATAAAAAAAAGGAAACATAAAAAGAGAAACAATTAAAGTTTTCATACGCAACAAGCTTCATTTCTATCTTGACATAAAAAATTTACGGTTCTTGATATATAAAAAAAGCACACATATTTCTTTAGTTTTACAATATTTCTATTCTGGAAAGACACAATATCGGCGTGAGAAACGTTCTTTCTTTGTGTCCCTTGAGGATTATTTATCACCCATGCTTGGACATCCAATTTTGTTGCTCCCAACACTATACGCACTGTATATAAACGTGTAGAGATCGATCAAATATGTTGCGGTATTGGATAACACTCGGCATAAGCACAGATGGCACACAAACAAAATAAACTTATCTGCAGCATGCAAAATGCAAGACTCATGAATTTTTAGTATTTCTTTCATTTCTGGTGGATAATTATTTACAGTTTGAAAAAAAAAAATCCGTAACTTGTTTTTAATTTGTTGGATTAAATTCTATTTATACAAGAGCACAGGTGGTATGCTATAGACAGCAACACAAAGCTTGAAAGATTGTAAGTTTATTTGGAGTAAATTTCTTAAAATTTACGTTTCCCAATTATGAGTGTTTCATATTTTCTTAAAAAAATTCTTCATTTTCTTTGCTTAAATCTTAATTGTAATTTTCTTTAAATAATTTTTCCATTATTGATTCATTTATGCCTTTTTACACATTTCGTAACCATAAATATTGAATAAATTTAATTTAATTTCAATAAATTTTACTTGAGTCAACAAATCCAATACAAATGTCAATTTTACTGCAATTAAATTACCACAAATTTCTCCTTTTTTTACAAAAAAATAAATAATAAAAATAATAAAAATACATAATTCAATATAAAAGAGTATGCGATAATACTGCGAGTATCAATTTTAAGTGCTTTCTATGGTCGTTACATAAATTTCCATTAGGCTGCCCTGCGTCCCTCTTTCCCTCTCGCCGCCATGAAACCCGATATGTACACAAAACACACGCCGGCCGAGTGCACCACGCTCGCGGGACAATCATACAGATCAATAAATTGAGTATCAATAACGTTATTTTTGTTGCAGACCATGCAGCTTCAATGACGCATTTTCTTCTTATGTGGACAAAAACTTACTTCCAAATTCTCTCTCTCTCTCTCTCTCTCTCAAAATTTTCATTATATTATTCAGTATAGATAAATTAAAGCAATGATTGTGTGTAAAATGGAGCTAATTTATTCCAAAAATGATTCCTTTAAAAGTTTAAAAAATTTAAGAATCAAAAAATGTATTTGTACATATGAAATTGTTCAAATTTTGACTCTCGTAATAATCAATATTGGTACTGACAAGTGAGCTATTTTTTCAATTAAATTGCAATAATAAAGGCAACACATATATAGTTCTACTTTTATTAAATATTTTTAATAAAATTTAAACTTTTATAAAACACTTAGTTAATTAGTTAATAATCATACATTTTAACATGCGATATATTGATTTTGGTTATATTAAATATAATTCAATCTTCAATCACTTAAAAAAGCTCTATACAAGGATAAAGTATATGAACTTATGAAGACAATTGAATTTTCTTTCTCAAAGTATAAATATTTATGCAAAAGTGTAGTCCAGTAGGAGTCGTTGTTTCAAGTTAAGATATGGCGTCGTGTGCTCCCTTGGGGTCTAAAGAAAACCCACATATACATAGGGAGAGAGGGAGGAGGAGGAGGGGAGGGGGGTGAGCGATGGCCTTAGGCTCCTCACGGACCACAACGTTCGTAAATCCCATGTGGATTAAGAAGAAGAAGAAGAAGTAAAGAAGCGAACGAAAAGTTCTTCTTCTTCTTTCGGTCAGCCTCATGGCCCAAAGGCTTTTCTCCTCGCATCGCTAGCTTTTTCTCTACTTTACCAAGTGAACGCAAATTGCATTTCAAGTTGACTTCACCTGGAGACCAAAACTATTGGCCCTTGGCTCTCTCTCTCTCTCTCTCTCTCTCTCTCTCTCTCTCTCTCTCTCTCTCTCTCTCTCTCTCTCTTCTCTACTTACTACCTAAGGGTATAACTTTCAAGATTATATTAGGTGGCATTTTCTTTACGCTCTACATATTTAGATATTAAATTTTCTTACCTTCATTACATTTAATCGACAAAATTATATCACCAAGAAGTATTAGGATTTAACTTTGTATAAGGTGTTAAAAGCCTTCCAGGTATTCATATAAGAAACTCTTATCAAGAAAGTATAGAAAAAAAAAGTTTTTTAACTTTTAAACTTTATAATTTTATTTAATTTTTGTTTTCAATTAAATTATTAACTTATATAAACTTTATCAGGATGTATTTTAAATTACTCTTAAAAGATACTTTATAAAATAAAAATAGTTGTTAAGTTGTTATAGAGGTAAAATTGCAATGAGAAGAAAACAACAATTTATGAATCAAGACTTTTTGTGTGTTGTTTTTAGTTATATATAAATTCTGATTTAATAATTGCTTTTAATTCAAGTCCCTATATTTCAATAGAATAATTAGTGACATTTGATGACTATATATGTTTTGAAAGCATAATCACATGAGTTATAGAATTTATAATTATGTAAATAATACTTTCTTTATAACCTATCTCAACACTTATAACAGTTTGATATTTATGCAGTTGTTGAAAATTAAAATATAGTTTGACTCATGCAATAATATAGCTGATGAGAAAATTGTTGATATCTGTTGAAATGTTATAATGTAAGCGACCAAAACTGCTAATTAAACTCTAAGCTGCTATTCTAAACTGCTCGTTAGAAAAAAAAACTGTATAAAAGCACATTTTAGAAATGCTAGGTGTTAGTTCACCACAGGTAAATTGAAATAAATAATAACCTCCCTCTATTTTGTATTATTTATAAAATTAAAACTGATGCATAAATAAAAATTGACAGTTTCAATAAATATTTTTTCAACTTGCAGAATAATAATTTATTATACATACCAAAGTGGTTGAGGCTTCCGCATATGTGCGATCATTTTAATATAAATCTCTGCATCTCACTTTCAATAACAGCCAAATATAGATCTGTAACAATAGTTATACAATAAAAAAAATTATAAAAAAACAAACAAAGAATCACATATACGTATAAAAATAGAATAAAATAAAAAATCTATAATGTCAGTAACAGAAAACATGAAAACGAAACCATAAATTACTGTTCGATCCAATTCTATTCTTTATAACATATAAAAATAAGGTCACAATTGTTTGTGCCAAAAGCACCGAGAGTTTTTTATTATTTTTTTTTTTAACTAAAATAAATATGAAAAAAAAAAAAGTACAACAATGAGAGAGCATTGCGACCACCCGGGCAGAATGTGGTCTATTATTTCTGCAATATTTTTCTCCTCGTTCGCGTACAGAGAGGATGAAAAAAAAAAGTGTGAGGGTTGAAAGGTATAATCCTTGGTATTGCGGTATTCAGCACGATTTTGTGTTATATGTACGCTTCATGAGAGGGGGATTATATGCTCTATATATAATATTATCTATGTATACAAAATCTTTAGTGACAAATTATTTTCAAGAGTTTTAGACTTGTATATAAGTCTAACAAATATATATATATATATATATTTATATATATATATATATATATATATATATATATATATATATATATATATATATATATATAATTATATATATAGTCACTAATATTTTTTTTAAAGCTGAAAGTAAGATTTCATTGCAATAGACTCAAATGATGACTTTTTAATGTAACTTTTGATATGGAGTTTTAATTATATTTCCTTTTTATTATATTTACATATACTATTATTTATTTCCTCGTATTTTTATTAAGATTATAGGATCATGAAAAGAAAAATAATTTCACAAATTAGAGTTCCTTCGAATGTCAACACATTTAATAATTTTTTTTTATGTAATTATACTTTCAGTCTAATTTCCATTAAGTTAATGTTGTTTTTATCAATTAATATTTTAAGAATCACTATATACGTCCTATAAGTTCTTACTGAAATAAGAATCAATCAATCGTTATTTTAACGTTATATTTTAGGTATTATGACTGTCACGTATAATGTAAGCCTATCATTGTATATAATATTGAATGCATTGAGAGGGTTTAATGTATATATATTGGGAGGGGGAGGGAGGTTGCACAAAATGGGGGTCGCGTCACATCACACATGATATAAGGTTTTTTGTCCTATATATATTATACAGAAAGGAATACATGCAGGTTATATAAACTGTTTTTGTGGTCCTATATACATGATCCGATCATACACCTCTACTGTTTAGATTTAGTCGAGCACAACAACTAAAGCAGATAACATGTCTATAAAACACTTCACTGCAATAATACTAAGATCAATAGATAGTTTCAATTGCTTCAATTAAGTTATATGAAATTTCTATTAACAGAAATGTGCTATTTTTTTTATTCTTTATTTTATTATTGTTCGAGGATTAAATGGTAAGTTTTTTGTATCATTTTTTTTTTAAAGATAAACTTTTAGTTTATATACGATAAAAATTATTACAACAAAATATTTTTCAAATTTGTATATATTATGAAAATAAATAAATAAAAACAAACAATAAACAGATATAATAATAATTTATGTATTTTAAGTTCTTGTAATTCGAATACAAGAACAATTAGAAATATTAGAACCATTAATTACCATTATGGAAATTTTATATATTACTAATTTCAATAAAATTAATATTATATTATGTATAATATAAATAAAAGACTATATTATGACGTTCAACAAAATCAATAAAATGAAAATACAGATAATTACAGATAATATATAACAGATAAAATACAGATAATTATAAAAAGAAACATATAGGCGGGCCAGCTTAATTTAGAAAATATTAAAGATAAAATTTCCGAAAGTAATATAATAACAATACTCTTGCAAAGAAAATTAAAATATATATTTCTAATTTATGATATTATATGAAATCTCTCTTTCTAATATATATATATATATATATATATATATATATATATATATATATATATATATATATATATATATATATATATATATATATATATATATAAATTATATATATAATATAAAAAAAGGCTTTCAAATACGTAAAAAAAAAAAATGTTATATCAAATCGGCAAACCTAAATCTAGGTCATTAGATAAAATATTTTTGTCTCACAATTTGAGAAGCAAATATGTATATTTATCATATAAGATGAAATGCGCGGTAAGATGTTATTTTTGTGTGCGTGGTGGGTAAAACAAGCGAGCGAGAGAACCAAGATCCGCGCAAGCAGCCATGTCTGCATCAAACTCGTCAACACGACATCGTTTCTCCTGTCTTCAAAATCAATTATAAATAACAGGTAAGTCCACTCTCTAGTCCTTCAAATCAATTATTTAACACCTTAAACTCATAACATAAATTAATCATTATGAAAAGTAATCAATATTAAATGAGATTTCATTCTTGTTAATTAAAATTTGATTTGTATAAATATTTAAGTCGTGTGTCATCAATTATTATTATTATAATCAAGTTTATTTTAGATGTTTGTTAGAAGATATAATTTATTATAATATATTTTATAAGAAAATTAGATAAAGGACAGAGGGTTTATTTAGGTATATAAATAATGGTTATCTCTTTGCCTTATGCTGCTTTAGGGAGAGATAATATACAATATAAAGAGAGAGAGAGAGGGACAAGAAGAGAGAGAGGGTCTTAGACACGCGCTGGCTTGTGGTCAAGTGAAGAATGACCAACGCCTTTTCTTACAAAAGGTCGATAAATTTTATCCCTCCTTCTTTCCCTTCTTTACTTGATATTTTATTATGTACACTCAATTGCGCACGCGCCACGCTATCTTGTGGACGATGAAACGAAAAGTCCGGCTTCTGGTATATTAGCCATGCAAGCAAAACAAGGGGACATTAGGAAACTTTTTCTTTAACGTCCCCTTCTTATATAAACTTTCTTGTTAGTTATAAAAATATTAACTGGCTTGCTTTCTATGTATATATATCTGCTTTTTGTGAATATAAACTGATATGCTTATCTTCATATTTAATGTATTATATACATTAGTTTCATCTGAATTGGTTTTAATTTTTTTTCATGTAAATAAAAGTTATACATATATTAAGATTGTTAACATAAATATAGCAAGTTTTGCTCTGCTCTGCTCTGCTCTGCTTTTTTTTTTTTTTTTTTTTTTTTAAGATATATTTTTTAATATTTTTATTTATTTTAAACTATATTATATAAAATCAACATTTTTATCAGGCTCAAGACTAATTTTATTAATATTTTAAGAATTAATATAGCCCTTGTTTGAAATGGTATATGGATGTTAAGTTTTTCTCAAACTTCAATCCTATACATATATATATTTTTTACAACACGATTCAAAAGCAATTGAAAAATTTGTGTCCTATGTATTATATACATTTGATATTAAAATCACAGACGCATTTAAATCTAAAAAGTAATATAAAAAAGCCAATAGTGCTCTATATACACCCTCAATATTTGAGTATTTGTGGCTAGTTTCTTTATTAAACAACATAAGTCTACAAATAACGTATTTAACAAAAAAAGACCAGAGAGCAAATATTGACCGTATTGATGTTCAATACATGATATATATTATAAAGTACATCGGTGTGTGGGGGTAAAAATGGAGTCTACCCCCGCAATACTGCAGAGACAGAAAGAAGGTTGGAGGAGGGAAGGGAGGGGAGATTTCTGAATGTGACACGAGTAGAGAGAAATGGTCACCACTTAGGGTCGGCACGCCTGCATCTTATTGCTCTATGCTATATATAGGTCTGCTCACTGCTTGCGTATATACCAGCCACAATATACGACACCACAATACGTATGCTATATACTTTATTATGTAAAATTTATTTTATTAATTTATATCCCTCGTAAAAATTATACTCATTTATAATACATAAAAGCGTATCTTATTAGAATTATTATTAACAATACTATAATATATATTTTTTATGTATAATATAATTGTTGTTGTTTTAGATTTTCATTGTTATAAATTCGTCTAAAGTGTTGTAATGACAGTTTTTAAGTTTGTTTGATTTTGTTTTTTTGTTCCTATATAAACTTCTTACGTGTGAAAAAAAAAATTTAAATTTTTTATTTGCTTAAATTTCAAGTAAAATTGAATCTTTTCTCTCTCTCTCTCTCTCTCTCTCTCTCTCTCCCTCTCTGTTCTATATAAGTATATGCGCATAGTTTTCTCAAAAATTACTCAGAGGATGGTCATATACAATGTTAAAGGATAGGAAATCATATATAGATCCCGAGCCATTCTCCCGCACACATCTGATTGGTTACCACTGGTAACGTTCATTTGTTAATTAACTGAAATAATTTAATGATATATATATATTTTTATTTTAAATTGCCAAGAAAATCATGAGTTCCATATAAGCTCTCATTAATTGTATTTATAAATATAAAAAAATATCGTAAAAATATATATTATATAATAATACAAGTAAATTTTTTATAAATAAATCGGGCTGTTTTTAGGTGTAATTAAAGGAATTAATATTCAAATTTTACTTTGATTATCAATCAATGATAAATATTTTACTTTATTTATGTTAATTACGATGTGATAAAAATACCTATATTTATAATAGTCTTCAAAGTTAAAAATAAAATTGCAAAAGCCCCTGACAATTAGGCAACTTGTTCATCACCCACGCATTGCAGGCCTGACGATGCATACATTTAGGCGCTTAGCGAGTAAAAATGTGGCAAGGTCTATAATTGTTTTGCATTGCTATATAGTCTGTCCCCTGCTGTGCTTAAATATATATGAGAGTGAAATGTTATTTAAAAGCAATGGTGATTGATTTATAAAAAAGAAGAATATTAATTTAATTTTTATATGTTAGCCACTATAATAAAAGAAGGAAGAATAATATATAATATATAAATACGAGGATATATGGAGGAAAAAAGAGAGAAGTCAGAATATTGACGAATAAAACTCAATATGATCACGCCAAGCAAAAAACTCATGATATGTTATACAATGTATAAAACATGACCATATTCTTTTTCCCTATGTGTATGTCGCAGTCATTTTTCAAAACCTTCTCTGACTTATATGAAAAAGAAAAAGAAGGCGTTTGCATGCGGGTTTTGCTGACCTCGCAGGATGGAAAGTATGCTTGTCCGGCATGATTTTCGTGCAGTGAAGCTGGTATATATAGCAGAGGGTGAGACTGGCTTTTGCAAGATAAGAGCTATAACGACAAGCCACCAAAGAAAGTAGAAAAAAAGGAGGGAGGGAGGGGCTGATGATGCAAAGCAGAGAAAGAAAGAGAGAAACCTTTTTTCTCTCCACTGCGGAGAGTGGAATAAAAAATTGCGTACTAAAGATCAGTGCGAGTGTCCGTTTGTGAGTCAGCAAAATATAAGTTCCCATCTAGATTTCTACTCTCTCACTTGGGGTGGCAAAAAGAAAAAAACATGATTAATGTATGTGGTAAGACCACGATGCTCTTATACGTTCTAAAAAAAAGAAGAGAAAAGTAGAGAGAGAGAAAGTGTATATGTGAGAGAAAAAGTAAAAACTGGAAAAGAAAGCGTTGAAGCAAAGATATGGACTTCACTTACTCATTCTCATCTCTCTCTCTCTCTCTCTACAGAGAAATAAAAGAAAAAATTGGTTCTCTCATCCAACTCTATATCTTACTTTTTATTATTTTTCATGCTTTTTTCATGGTGATGATGCAAAAAAATGTACAGTATATCATTAATTGTGGATTACAGATAGGTAAAGAATATAATAAAGAAGTAAAGAAAAAGTCTCACACACCAAGAAACTTTTGTTAACACTAAAAGTATAATATATTTTTATGCTTGGAAAGTAAAAAAAAATAATAATAAATAAAAAAAAAATAGAGAATAACATTTAAATTTTTACTATTTCAGTTTGCCATAAAGGTCCAAAGTATATATAGGGTTAAAAGTGACCTGCGCATTGGTATATAAACGAGTGGCCTTTTCTTTGCCTGTGCGCCCAGTGTATATAGCTGGACCTGATCAATAAGCAGACCTTTCTCCCCCCACCCCTTGCCTCTGCCCACCAACCCCACCCCATACCTCACTTCTACCAGCTCACCCACTTTTTTCCCTTCTTTCCATTCCCCCGACAATCCTCTCTACCCCCAAAAAAAGCTCTTTTCCTTCTTCTTCTTCTTCCTCCTCGCCATCAGCCCCTACCATTTATACGAGTTTGCTAGTGTGCCGTCTTTATGACTACTAACTTTGCATTCTAATACACACGTACATTTATTTCTTGTGCGTGGTTTGTGACCTTTCGTCATAAACGTTCAACATCGAGCTTTTACATGGACATGTCTTGTCTTTTACAACTATACCTTTGTCCACGAATAATTAATCACATTTATACAAGTTTAATTTACATAAAATACTAAATAGATGTCACTTTATTGTTATTTCAATTAATTAATTAGTAATAAATTAACATTTTAATTAATATTATTAAATTCTATAAATTTGAATATATAAAACAAGATAAATAGTATTATAATTTTAAATATTGAAAAGAAAATTACTTTTCATATTAATTGGAGTTATACATTAAAATTGATTAAAACAGTAATAAATTATAATTAAAAAATTTGAAGCAATTTTTAGGAAAATAAATTGCATTTTTTTTTTTATTATTATTCTGGTGAATTTGCTATAGACTATAATCTAGAATGATTTTTTTTTACATTGAGTAGAGGGGGAAATGGACAGAAGCAGTCGGGTTGATCCCATCCTCTCCTCTCTCCCTCACGTCACCCCGTCTGTCTAATGAAGTCCATCAGCCTAAATCCCACCCCCTCGGCCACCCTCCCTTCACTTAAGAGGGACGTTATGTCGATATCCAATATGGCTGAATGCCAAGTACCATTTTTTTTTATTAAGTTTACTTCTATTGCAGTCCACACAAAAAATACGAGGAAAAAAAGATTGTGTTAATAAAATTATACTAAACAATGGAAATGTAAAAAGTATAAGATATGAAATATTTTCAAAACAGCATAAAAAGAAAAGAAAAAAAAACTCCAAACACATATAAACAAAAGTCACGTTTAATTCTACGCCTGAATTAAAAAAAAAAGGCCATTTGAATTATAAAATACAATTAACAATAAAAAAGTAAATAAATATATATATTTACCAATTAAGAAGTCAAATTTTAAATCTATCTCAATTAGACTATAGAATAATTATGTAGACAAATTTTATAATATTTTTACATAATTATGCATACCTATTTTTTTAATAATTTAAATTTGCATATAGCATGTGATAAGATAATATTACATAATTAATACATACTTACAATTTTTGACAAGCACATAATTAAAATAGTCTTCATAATATTAGATTTAATTAGTGTGTATTTTAGCTTTTAATTAAAATGGTGAACACTGGTAAGGCTCGTGGGGAGCAATTAGGTAAACTTCAAAGTCACTCTTAACAATGGAAATAAATGTTTCTTAATAAGAAAACAATTAAATAAAACCCCTTAAGGAAATATGTGACAATTTTATATATACGAGTTTGTAGTAATTTATTATTAAACAAATTCTTTTCTTTGTGTCCCGATTGTCATTAGGACAATCTTATACAGTTTATTTTTACTTTTTTATATTATAAATGAAGTATAATTTAACTTTTAAATTCTTCTTCTTCTGTGTTGTTTTTGTGTTAGTATATAATATTATACTTTATCTAAGTAATCTTATGTTGTAATATTCTATGGTCAAGAATATGTAATATGGCTGAAATAGCCGTTTATGTTCAACTTAAATTATTATTATTAATGATGGAATATATTATTAGATAAAATTATTCGTGGTACAATGAAAATATTATATAGTTAAAGCATCATTAAAATGATAATTATAAACTTTGAATCCGAACTTTTTAATTCAATGTTCCATATGAATCAAATTATCTATATATGTATGCACTTCCAACTTCCATATACAAAGGTTCATGAAATTTTTTAATTTTAATAGTATTTGAAACAAAATTATTAAAGTTTATCCACCTTTGTACTGTAGAGAGTAACATAACATTTAAAACCATAGTAAAATTGGATGTATTAAAATCATTATTAAAATAACAACTAATTAACTAAAAAAAAAATTTAATATAATGTATTTTGCATCATACCAAAAAGAAATAAAAAACTGCTTTAAAATTTTCAATTTATGAGAAGCCAATTACCAAAAAAAGAAAAAAAATCATTCACTGACCATGAATGAAAAAGAAAAAGCGTATATCAAGGTAACATAGTCATGTTCATAATAATTTAAACAAATCAAATAATTGTTTCTGAACACTTTCTATTATTTTTGTTTATTACTTCACAAAAACAGTTATATATATAATATATATATATATATATATATATATATATATATATATATATATATATATATATATATATATATATATATATAATATACTTTTCAAGTATATTAAAACTGTTTACACATGAATATTATCCATATACTTTTAAGTTTTAATACTTAATTACTGCATTAAATTTTATTTACATCATTCAAAGAATTTGAAATTTTAATTATTTTATTATTATCTTTTACGTAAAAGAAAATAATAATACAGACAAATTTTAAACTTTATAAATGATTATTGATTTTTTTTTTTAAACTTTGAAATTAGTTGCAAATAAAAAGAAGTTAAGTTTAACAATACAGCCAACTTAATTGAATTATTTATTCTTAATTTATTTTAAGTCCATTTTCAAGGAAAATGAACAAGAAAATCTTTGTTAACATCTCATTAAATTAAAATGACAACTGTTCTTGAGTTTTTTGCTTTTAGACAAAAACAAAAAAAGTTGAAAAAAAAAAGTATTTAAAAAAAATAATAGCCTGCTTATTGGACACTTTAATTAAACTTGAAACAATTCAGAGAGAAAAAAAAATAACAAAACAAAAAGTTTAGTATAAACGTAAAAAAAAAAAAAAAAAAAAAAAAATGAAGGGTGTATGGAAATGAGTTGTCCCCCATGTTGTAAAGTTGAAAACGCCACCCCCACCCCCTATAATATTGTCCATTTCCGGATACGATAAACTTGGTCCACCAAACAGATTACATCGTTCTTTCACCGGAAATATGTCAAAATGATATTGAGCAGAAATCGTATGTATGTAAAATAAATGGAGATTGCGGGAAATTAAATGAATGATGGTCTTGGTGATTCAACTTTGTAAAAAGAAATCAATGAAAGGTTTGAAATTTCATATAAATTATGTCAGAAGTCTCTCTCTCTCTCTCTCTCTCTCTCTCTTTCTCTCCTAATTTTCAATTTTAGAAGTTTTCATTATTTCTTGTACTTTGAGTTTGTATATTATAATAAACTTTTTTTTTTTTTTTTTTTTGAAGAATTTTTTTTTAACTTGGTTATTATTATAAACCAATGTTTATTTTCCTCCTTATACGCCAGCTAACCTTTTTCATAATATAAATATGTTTTATTAAAATATATTAAAACTAAATAATATTCAAAATAACAATTAAAAAAGAAAGTATATAATAAAATTTAAATATCTATAGTATAGGTGTTAAAATACTTACATCATGACGTTCATGAAAATAACTTCCCGGATCTTAGTATAAAAATTTATTGACAGCCTGTATTATATGGATATTATATAGAGTACAATTATTCTAGATCACGATATCATCAGCGTGAAAAATGTATGTCAAGTATTCTTCTCTCCTTGATTGTCGAGGTCACAACATTACGCCAACTTCTTGAGAGATCATCACTTGGTTCACAATAATATAACACCTCACCATATGCAACACTCATCAAACTGTTATAATATAATTTTAATTATTATGTCACATCACTGATGCAAGAGTTGAACTCCCTGCAGAAACATGGCGGTTCCTCGTAGTGAGCACCAAATATCACCTATAAGTATCCTAATAAGTTCACACACTTTATACATACACTATATAATTTAGAGACATGATGCTCACACTTCAAGACATACCGATGGTGTGATTCAAATGCACTCTCAAGTAAAACTGTGTACTATTCCATACCTCAGGGGGGGACTTTCTACATAAAAAAAATATATATTGTACCGTACCCCCTTTTTCTCCACCTTTCCCACACCTTTACCCCTTCCTCCTTATGTCGTTTTTTTTTTATTAATATTAAACTTGGCCCGCCTGGGTTGTGGAACCTGATGGTGTGTGAAAGGGGTAGAGTGAGAGAGACACACATATACAGAGAGAGAGAGAGAGAGAGAGAGAGAGAGAGGTGTATTATAAAAAAAAAGTAGGCAGACAGGACTTGTATTCAAAGATATTTAAGTTATACATAAAAAATATATATTTGTAAGGGTAGTAGGGGGTAAAATCTAATTAGAATATGAATTAAAATGTCCCTATATACAATAAGTTATTCATTTTTTTATACATGCATTTATCTACCTTATATTTTTTATATTATATAAAATATATAATCTATTCTATTCAAAATACTATACATATAATAATCTATTGATAAAAAAATTTAAACTATGAAAAGTTTTATAAAATAAAATTGAATAGAAAAAAAAAGGTTGCATCCTTGTATCTAATAACTGTTATACACTTTCATATTATAACTACATACAACTTTTTTTTTTCGTACAAGAGACAAGTTTATAGCAAACTTTTTCTGCGTTCAATATAATGTGAGAATTAAAAAAAAAAAAATGTTGCAAATTAATATATTTATTATACCTTTATCTAAAAGGAAAAAAATAGTAAAAATTATATAAGATATTGTTTGTTTATTCCTTCCTATATATAGAGAAAATTTTGTAAATAATACACTGGAATTTTTTTTTTTTTAATTTTTTTTTTTATTTATTTTATTTTCAAGGTAATACACTATATACGGCCATGCAAATAGTCCACATCCAGTATTTAAACACTGATGACTATAACTTCCCTTTTGCTGGCTCTATTAAATCAAATCAGTAACAAGAATATAATTTAACAATAGAATGAAAAAGTGACAAAATGAAAAGTGGATTTAAACAACTAAAAAGAAAATTCCTCCACTTTGCAACTACTTTAAACTATACATACAAAAAAAAAAAAAAAAATCAAATCAAATCAAATTTGCAATTTTGCAAAGAAAAAAATATCAAATTTATTTCCATGGAATTTTACTACACCCCTGAATGCTCTCTCAATAGCTATTGATACATAAAACTGTTATTTCTTAACTTTCAATATATTATAATATTATATTCAAAAATAAGGTCAAACTATATATCCTATAACTTGATCACTTCCTTTTTTTCCTTTATTATATAGTCTAAAGTAAAAAGATATGTAATAAAACGCTTTTATGTTTAATAATAGTTATAAAGATAGATGAATGAAAAAGAACCCTTCCTCTTTTTAATATGATTTTATTCTTTTACGGTAGTATATACACAGAGCTTACGTGATCATTTTTTTTTATATAACTCTTTCACGCTGCTCCTGTTTGCTACCTGCGCTTGCGGGTCGCGGGACGTAATTCGCTCCGCAGCAGCAGCATCTCGCCGCGCGTCTTGCAGATGTTACAATTCAAAATTAAGAGAAAAAAAAAATAATAAAGGGGTGCATCGTATGGCTATTGTATTTTTAAGATGACGTCGCGAAAAAAAAAATATATAAGAAAAATGTAATATTTTATAATTTTTACGCAATACAAGTGATATAGGGGGGTAAGTTGTGAGAAGATTTTTTTACGAGAATGTGTATAAATAAAAAATGCTCTTATTGTAAGTAGGTTAAGTTTGTATGCGAATACTTGTTTATTTGATATTTTTTAAAACATTATTACGCCATATTGGTTTCATTAGAATGGCATTATACATATGCATGCAGTTTTTATATGTAGGATAATTAATAATATTAATTATTTTAAACTGTAAAATATATGAACTTGTATTTCTATATTCAATTATATATTTTTATTATGCAAATACGTTATTATTTATCAAACGTTCTGATCTAAATCTCTATTATATATTTAAATTTTCTCACAATATTGCGATAAAATTACATTAACAAAAATACCATTTAACAAATTATAAAAATAACAACAATTATTCAATGACATTTAGTGACGCGCACGTCTACTTATTGAGAGCACATGCATTTATAAATGACCGAGAAATGAATATAAAAAAAGCAAGTATAAGGCATAGAGAGAGAGGGGTTCCTTTATATATGTTTGCAGCGGAGATGTAGACAGGTCATACCATACACGTTCACTGGCACGGAAAAGATGGGGACTATTCAAGCAAAGAATCATGAATAAAGAATAATTTATATATATATATATATATATATAATATAAAGTATAGGGTCAAAAAAACTTGCAGACCTTTGCGCAAAAATTATTCTTCGTCTAAGAAAAAACATAATCTTATACACTGCTTATATTCTTTGTTAAAATAATATTATGTCTTTTTTTTTTCTTTTCTTATAATTTGAAAATGTTTCAGTAAAATGATTACATTTGTGCTAGTCGAGTGAATAAAAAATAAATTTTTAGCAGAGTTGGCATATTTGTTTTCTTTTCGTTTCTTATATATGAAGTCCGGCACTCGGAAAAATGTTTCTCTCTCTCTCTCTCTCTCTCTCTCTCTCTCTCTCTCTCTCTCTCTCTCTCTCTCTCTCTCTCTCTCTCTCTCTCTCTCTCTCTCTCTCTCTCTCTCTCTCTCTCTCTCTCTCTCTCTCTTGCTAAAAAAACGAGAAGATTGGAAAGCAAGCAAGTAACAGAGTAGTTGGGGGGCTGGGGGTAGGGGATAAGAGTAAGATTGTCGTCTCAGCATTTTGAGCAGTTTTGCTGATCCTTCTTATACCCCAGTAAAGAGAGAGAGAGAGAGAGAGAGAGAGAGAGAGAGAGAGAGAGAGAGAGAGAGAGAGAGAGAGAGAGAGAGAGAAGATGGACCCTTGTGGACTTTGAGTTTGCTACTTTAGTTTATAGTGAGAGAAAAGAGGGACGGAGAGAGAGAAAAGCTTATCAGGCCAGAGCAAGAGCTTTTTAGACCCCTAACTATGGGTCAGCTATGACCCATAGTGGGCGTGGCAATTGTCTACTCCCACTTCACCCCCGACTATACTTTTTACTTTCTTACATTACTCTCCCCGAGGTTAACTTTGATCAAATTTTAATCTAAAACGTTGAAAATCCCTTGAGATAAAATTGTTACTTTATAGGGAAATATTTGGAAATAAATATATAATAAAAAAATATATAACGTTTTTATATTGCATGCAAATTAACTTCTTCTTTTTTTTTTCCCCCCTTCATCTTAACAGTTATTATAATGTTGTTTACTTCAACTGTATGAAATAAATATGAATATTATAAATATTTCCTTTAAATTTGATATTATAATATACGTCAAAATGTAAAAAAAAAAAAAAAAAAAAAAAAAAAAATGTACAGTACATTTAGTAGAAATAAATCATGAAATAATAACATAGTGTAGTTGTATGAATACATTAGACCTTTTGTTGATACATGTTTGAGTTTGGGTTGGCTTGTCACTGTTGTGCTGACAGATGATCGCTTCAGAGAGAGAGAGAGAGAGAGAGAGAGAGAGAGAGAGAGAGAGAGATGCTTGCTGGACCAAACTTCTTGTTATTTTCTTGACATTTTCCTGTTTTTTTTATATATTTTTATTTAAATTTTACGTCGAGGACAGCAGAGGAAATGTTTCTATTACAGCACGTAAATAATTCGTTTCTCTCTCTCTCTCTCTCTCTCTCTCTCTCTCTCTCTCTCTCTCTCTCTCTCTCTCTCTTTCTTTATTTTTTTATAAAAATGTAATTTTTAACGTCTGTTGACTTCAAGAAGAACATCCGGTTATCAAACTTATTTTAAATAATGAATATTTTTATATAAAAAATAATTTTGATTAAAAATTAAAACCTTACACATACAAATGAAACTGTGGTAGTCGAATAAATAAATAATTTAATTTTCAGGTTATTCAATGTTGATTTTTTAAACCATATTTATATGAAAATACGTGCATGGCAAAACATAAATTTTTGCTTGAGAAACAGCTCCTATAACTAAATCATTTTTGTTAATACCTTATTTCAGAAGAAGAAAGGTATAGCTTTAGATTATCACAAGGACAAAAACTCTTCCCGTCTTCTTATTCTTATGTTATTTTATTAAGATTCTCATTTAAAATTGCACGTCTAAAGTAGCCGCACCATACATTCATAAGAATTTACTTTAGCTTACGTAAATCTGTCGAAATTTATTAGCGGTCGGGTGTGAGCTTTAGAACAGAAGTATAGAACTATAACAGTGTGGGGGTGTTTTCAGCAGCATGGAGAGACTATACTCTTGTGCATAGCTTTGGTCGTCCTGGGCCCTACAAATGCAAATTTGCTGAGAGAGAGAGAGAGAGAGAGAGAGAGAGAGAGAGAGAGAGAGAGAGAGAGAGAGAGAGAGAGAGAGAGAGAGAGAGAGAGAGAAGGACCGCGTGCTTTATTTGCCCAAGTAAGAAACTCACACACAAACTCCCTTAGCATTTCCAAATGGACTTAAACTCCACAGTATTGTTCTTGTAACAATTTTTGTTGACAAAGTCCAGTTTCTTTACTTTCAGCAACAAAAAGAGGGTCTCTTTCTTCATTACATCGTTCTTTGCTATATAAGTAAAGTAATAGTGTATCTTTCTTACATTTTATTTTTATTATACACAAAAGACAATTTTAATTATGATAAATTCAATAATTTTAATTAATATGAATTGTGGGATTTAAATGGATTTTATAAAATACAAGAATTATTCTTGTAAAATACAGCATGGTTATTGAAAATTATATTTTTGTTAAGTTTATGAAATATATAGCTATGCATTATATTAAATAATTAAATGTATAGATAAGTAAAAAGACTTTTTACTATGAAATAGTTATGTACTATAAAAATTTGATTGATGCAATTTTTTAATTAATAGAAAAATGGATTGAAAGTACAACTAATTACTAATTACTTAAGAAAGTTAGATTTTAATGATATTTATTTTGATTTCACTTGATCGTGTAGCATGTGCGGAAATTGCAAAGATGTTGTAAGTTTAAGAGAGAGAGAGAGAGAGATAAGACGATCAGTGAACCGCATTACTATAGGACCACGATAATCGTATTGAAACCGTCATGACGTCATTTTAGAATTAAATTATCCAGTAGTCGTTCGTTCGTTCGTCCTTACTTTCTTGAGAGTTAGAGAGAGAGAGAGAGAAGAGCAGAGGAAGATTTCAACTTCGTTACACCGAGCGCAATTTTATAATATAATTGTGTTAGACGCACGGTCGAAATAAAATCATCTGCAGAAGTATAGCAACTTATAAACACTTTGACTTATCGGCTTTCGTAAGAAACAATCTGTAAACTCGAGTTTTACAGACACAGCAATATAACACAATATACATAATCATAAATGCATATCGAGGGTGCTCCGCTATAATGTCCTAAGTCCATTTGACCTTGAAAAATATTTTTTGCTGCAAATGACCTGAAATGGATAAATCCAAAATTTGGGGTTGATCCGACGATTTTTTATTTTTCAAGGTCAAGTGGACTTAGGACATTATAGCGGAGCACCCTCGATATATATAGTTGTATATTTTAAAAATATAATATTATTTAAAATTAAGGTCTACTCATTTGATATTTTACTTTCTTCATTTTAAGAATTTTCTTATTTCTATGCCAATTTTAAACATCTATAGTTTTTTTTTTTTTTTTCAATGTATGTAGAAAAATACCAGATAAATTGCACGAAAAAGAGAAATAATCGTGATATATTATACTGTTTATACATGCAATCGATAATTAAAAAAAAATGCTTGCTTTTAAATATCTTTTATTTAAGTATTAAAATAACATTTACAAAATAAAATAATATATAATAAAAAAGTGTGTATTATCAAATAACACGCTTGTTGTATACCCTCATATCACATATTATTATATTATTATGATTTTCCCTGAATATCCCCTGTTTTCACCCCATATCTCAATTTACACAATTTTTTATACTTCTCCACCTCCCCATTCATACAATTTTTGTGACTTTTATCACGATCCCTCATTGAAATCTATTTTACTATAAAGTTCCAAATTGTTGGAAAAAAAAAAGTGTAATGTATTGTTAATGTTACAAAGGGGTGTTTTGCTTTTGTGGACAAAAAAGTGGATTTTAAGGGTAAAAAGAAAAATGTTTTCATATGTAGTTACGCTTGTATATGATATGGGTATTATGTTTATATTGAACATGTAGGTGGTCTGATTTGTTATACAATTGATTGGGGCGTGGTGTAAGGTCAACAATCGTGGTCAAAACATACATTATATATTTTTTTTATTATACTGAAAAATACACACAATACGGAAATTTGCTGTAACTTTATTATATATTTTTTTACGTATATACATAGTATTAAATAAAAAAATACACTTTTTTAAAATCCACTTTTAAAAAGCTATTATTATTTATAGTACATTATTCTTGTATTTTTTTTATTACAATTATTATTGTTATTCAAATGGAGAAATGACTTTTTTGGGATGTTTATAAAAACTTAAAATATATCGGCTTTGCTCTGTTTTTTCATTGATAAAAACTTTCCTGTATAAAATGTATACATATAGGTAAACAATTACAAGTTCAATATTGGCAAAATCTTTTTTTTTTACTGTACAAAATCTTACAAAAAAAATCCACTATAAATATTTTCTACCTAATTCTAAATCAGTTATTTTATATGAACGCTTAGGTATACCTGAGCTATAGTTTCAAGCTATTTAACTGTAAATTAATGCATGTATGAAAAATTAAAATTTCGTTAATTAAAGCTATTTTGTTTATTGATTTTATATATAAGAAATAATAAATTTTATTGACACAGGCAATTCATAAATATATAATAACAAAAATAATATATGTGGCATATTATATGACATAAAAATGTAAAGCAATTTACAAGAGCGAGAAACTTTAATTAGTGTAAATTCTCCCGTGAAATGTATATATATATAAAAATAAAATATTTGAATTGTGTTTTGCAAATAGTTGTTGCTTAAGAATTCTAGATTTAATTATATTAAATCTTACTCTGCTGTATATTATAGTAAACATTTCTGAGGTAAAGTTGAAAATTCCTAAGCTGGGGGTAAGAAAGATGATACGAGAGCCAAGTTATACATACTATACTGAGTTGGGAGCGAGAGAAAGAGAGAAAAAAGACAGTCTCATTTTGAAATAGTTGAGATTCTTGTGTCCAACGTGTTTTCTCGTGAGTCCAAGATGAGAAAAAGGTAAAAGAAAATAATAAGAAAACAATCTCTAAGGTATTTTGTGTCTCTTACTGTCTTTCACTTCTATACTGTTTTACATAACAATTTTTTAATAATAATAACATGAAAACTTTTCCTGCATAAATAATAAAACATAAACATTTTCTCTCCCTCAAGAGCTTTTTTTTTTCTCTTCTAAAATGTAAATAATAGCAAACATATAGGTATTGGTTATTAATGATGTATTGAAGGGGAGTTTTTTTTTTTTTCTGGCAAAAAAAGTAGAATTTGCTTTAGGCGCATGGGTAGTCAACACTATTATGAGAAAACAAACTTTTTTCTTTAAGAATGAAAACAAATCATGTTGAGTGTTGGTGGTTTTTGTGGTGCCTAAGGATATTTTTTCACTTGAGTGCTGTGGATGCATTGGACAACCAAAGTATGGGATTTGCGTCAGCTGGTAGTGGCAACGATACACTTCTCTCTCTCTCTCTCTCTCTCTCTCTCTCTCTCTCTCTCTACCACATATATGCAAAATGTTGCTCTCCTTTTGCTTGACATGAGAAGAAAAATACAATTCTTTAAATTGTGTTTACAAATCATCACAGATTTGCTTATTTATTATAGATTTCTATATATTCATTCAAGTAATATTTCATATATTAATCCATTATACAGTTGTGAAGAACCGTCTTTCAAATCTGTAGACTTTATGTAAGTATATAGAAAATATAGTAATTTTAAAAAGTACTTTTTTTTAGAAGAAGAAGAAAAATTACTGAAAAAATGCTGCTTTAACCATATAGAACAATTAAAATGTCAATAAACAAATTCGATAAATAATAACAACAATAATAAAATAATATTAATTAATGATTTTTATATTTTTGTGAACATTTTTTTTAAACGAATTTACTGCATAGAAAAAAGTTATAAATTTTGACAATTATAATGCAGTTTGGTATTCTCCTCGATTCTCTCTCATTTGGTGAAGCAATACAGACAATGTGTCTGTGCAATTATTCATTTATGTTTTATTTTTTAATAATAATTATCATTTTAAATGCGTTACTTAATTAAATTGATTACACATTTACATTTATATATAAAAATTAAAGTAAGAACATTTTTTTTAGTTATAGAAATAAACACAAGTAATAATTCACAACGCCACATTTGGTATTTTTTGAAATAAAAATTTATTCGTAAAGACATATTTTTCTCATTATATAACAGTATAACACTACATAATATAATAAAAAAAAAGTCTAATGTATTAAAATTATTATTTCATGACATTAATTTTGATATATAAATATATACGCGTAATATAATAATAATACTGTATAGTGTGAGGGTATTTAATTAATGTATGTAAATGAGATAGAGAGGCAGACAAGTGAAGAGAAAGAGAGAGTATAATATGGGAAGTGTACTTAGAGTTGAGATAGGTCATGATATCATGTATCTAGCAGACATAAAAGAGAGGGAGAGGGGGAGGAATAAGAGGGGGCAATCATTTTGCTTTCATATATACACATCTTTTGACTACAATATTACGTGTAACTGTGCCGCGTCATCGAGAAAAAGATAGATTTGAAATTCAAATCTGCTAGCAGTAATATTGACTCTCTCTCTCTCTCTCTCTCTCTCTCTCTAATATTTTCTACGAATGTGTATGAGAAGAAAAAAAAACGTATATCGTCTTATAATATCACCATCTTTGTAGCTTTTTTCAACGTCGTTTAGATATTATATAGGCGGAAAAAATAACATATATGGGATAAAATTGCCTTTTTCTTTATACCAGAAAAACGGAACGGCTCTCTAGGATTAGATTATAAAGAAGATGGCTTGTAGAAGGAAGAAGAAAAAAAAATAATGCTAGCCTTTATTATATAGTATAAAAAATGAAAATGGTATAGGGTTCTTTTTTTATATATATATAATATACAAATCTTTTTTATATTATATATATTTTTAATGTCATATATATTTGTGCAAATGTCTTCTCAATGCGACATTTTATTAGCTCAAATTGTTCTCTCTCTCTCTCTCTTTTTCTTTGGTCATATATGAGACTATAATTCCAACATAAATTTAATGGTTTATGTAATTTTATAGCATCATTCCTTTTTTTTTTTTTTTTTTTTTTTTTACTAGCAGCTTGCTTTGGGCATACAAATCTCATTTAATATATTTTTTCTGTATATATATATATATATATATATATATAACAAAAAATCATATTTGAGCCAAAAACTTCAAAAAAGTGTATAATAAAAAATCTAAATAATATAGAATAAAAATATGAGCTTTGGACTAAACTCAAAAATAATAAAATAATTGACTTTTGGAATAATTTCAAAAAAAAAAACTATTATTTATTGAATTACAATTTTTATGTACATATTATACTGAATTTAATATTATTACATTTCTTTCAAAAAGTTAGTTGCATAATTTTTCTTTAAAAACTTAGAAAGGATTTTTTTTTTTTTTTTTAATTTTTAGTCACGATTTACGCAGTTCACAGGGTTGACAATTGTACACAAAAAAAAATGCCCATGAATTAAATAAATACATATAATAAATAAATAAATGAAAATATATGATAAAAAAAAAATAGTATAACACTTTCAGTCAACATACTTAAAAAAATCTAAATTAATATAATTTTAGTAGTATAGTAGAGCATTATTATGATTATATTTTCTAATTTATGATAATGAATAAAAATGATAATGAAAGTGTATGTATATAGCGGGAGAGCATTACAAAGTCTTACGTAAAGTGTAATCAACAATAATTAGAGCAGTAAAAGTGAGGATACGAAAGAACCCTCTCTACTCTGCATACGCATACACAGTGTATATATGTATATATATTGTGTTATAGTATACAAGGTTCACATTAATAATTCGTTAGTATGGTGTCCGGTAGTTTGAAAGCAAAAAAAAAAAAAAAAAAAAAAAAAAAAAAAAAAAAAAAAAAAAAAAAAAACAACGCTAAAGACGTGATAAAAGAAGGAAGGAGACGCCGGCATATAAAGTAGCCACATGGGATATAATATATGAAAACTTCTTCTTCTTTTTTTTTTTTTTTTTTTACCCCTCAAACCCTATATAGCTTTTTTTCTTGTAAATAATGCGACGTTAAAAAATACATGACTATATGCTCCATTTTATATAGTAACAGTTTTTATACTACTGGCTATTGGTCAGTTGATATATACAGAGCAATGGGGTCTTGGTTTTAAAAGCTTTTTTTAGGTTTGTGTTTTTAGAATGATAAGGAATGGAGAGTTATATTATGTGTGTGTTTGCATTTGCCCCTGGGCTAGAGCGAGAGCGTTTCCTTCCGTCCATCTCTCTCTCTCTCTCTCTCTCTCTCTTCTCTTTTCAGACACTTTTGGCCGTCATTCTGATATTGTGTAACGCCTTCAGAGTGGCTACTTTGCTGCTAGGGGACAAAGTGGAGAGAGAGAGAGAGAGAGAGAGAGAGAGAGAGAGAGAGAGAGAGAGAGAGAGAGAGAGAGAGAGAGAGAGAGAGAGAGAGAGAGAGAGAGAGAGAGAGAGAGAGAGAGAGAGAGAGAGAGAGAGAGAGAGATGTATATTTGTATATATAAAAAACAGAAACGAGAATAAAAACAGAAGCAAAGCTCGCTTTCGCAATCCCCGAGGGACAAAGAACGAAAAACTGGACGCATAGAAACAAATACAAAAAAAGAAAAAAAAAAAAAAGAAAAAAAAAGTCTTTTTCACGTCAGCGCTCATAAAAAAATGTATAACCGGCTACGCTTGGCCCGAGTAATATGACACAGTACATCCTGGTCACTAGACAATACGCACAACTGGCGTGTAGCAAAAGTTGCAGGTATCAAGGGGTCACCACTGGACACTATTTTTTATAATAAAGTTCTTTTATTATCTAAATCCCATATGGACTCACCATCGGTTACTACTTTTTTTTATAATGATTTTTCTAGAACAAGTTTTTTTTTTATTCACTTATGTATATGAAAAGTATTAGCATTATTTACTTATTATAATTGAAAAAAAAATTAACTGATTTTTTTTCTATGAGTGTTCTGGACAGTTCTATATGGACGATGATTTTGGCTAGGTCATATAAAAATACATCACTTATCGAAAAATAAAAATAATCATAGTAACTCATGTTTTATAAAAAAAAAGAAGAATTTTTGGAGTTACCTGACAAAAAAATCTTCATAAATTTTTGAATTATCGCGCTCATTTATATCATATATTATGCTGTTATTCGTGAATACATTATATACATTATTATATACATACTAAATTTATATATACAAAATAAGCTATCAGATTTTTATGTTTTAAGTGATTATTAAAATTATGCCATTATTTTCTGCTATATACACTATTATTCAGTATTATGTTAGAAAAATAATTATTTGCTTCGTTGCATCTATTTTGTGTAAAATAATATATTACATATTTTTAGCATGCTGAGATTGAATAAAAAGAAGAAAATAATACAAGAAGCTTAAAAAACACAAAGTATAAACTCTTGTTAAAAATTATATTTATATTTAAAAAAAAAAAAACTAGAATAAGACTTAACTCCGATATAAACCACATGAGTATAGAAAGCTAAATTGAAACCCCCTCAATTTTTTTTTGTATATCTTTTCAAGCAGGGTATAAAGGGGTAACATATTTTTTTATATAGGTTTCCCTAGCCTGAGTAACAATTCATATTCAAATAAAATGTATTCATGTGTGAGAGAGGAAGGGTTAGAGTTAGGGATGCTCCGTGGGGCGTACCTTAGAGGGTTGTTTTGTCCATCGTTTGCAATGTTACTGTCACCCGCCACCGGCCTCTACATATTCACGTAACAAAAAAACGTAATTTACATGCGAGAGTACAGCCGTGGGCACATAAAATACGTCACGTGTACCTCAATCTTTTTTTTATATATATAACTGAAACTTTTTATTTTGTTTGCTTTTAACATAATGTAGATATTTTCCTACAACGTTGAATATTATATATATATATAGGCTTTATCTATTATGCTTAAGTTAACAAAAATTCATATTCTATATTAATCGAGGATCTAATAAAAATAGTACTTGACGTAAAAGATGGTTTCATTCTCTGTATACCCACCTTAATAAGGTGTAGAAATTAGAATAAAATATTCCTGGAAGTACAGGATGCTTTATTGGTTGCAATATTTTTTTTTTATATAAAAACTTAGATTTATAACTTTACCAGATCTTTTAGGATATACGTTTATTCTATATAACTATAGTTTTATAATGCAAAGACTATAATATATATTATCTTAATGTCAATATTATAAATCAAAAAGATTTGCATAAAAGTAATAAAATTATTTTTTACATGTGATGTACTCGGCATGCACGCAATGTTATATTATTATACAAATGCATTAGTAACGTTTTTTAATATATATAAAATCCTCAATAATTTTTTATATATAACTTTCTATTACTATTATATATAATATGACCCCTAAGCTTTATGATGCCTATTATGCAAAATAATATAAAAAAATCCTCTCTTCTATTCAAATTTTGTGGGTCCATGTGCAGTAGTGTAACAAAAGGGTTATGCAAGCTGCATAAAAAAAAAAAAAAAAAAAAAAAACACACGGGGACGTGATTGGAAAATAGGCAAATATAGTGCGGGACAGCTGGACATAGATTTCTATCATATTGAAAAACCTCGCACCAAGCGCGTCGATTTAAAAAAATGATGGTATCAACAAAAACTCAAGAGTTTTATAAAGAGTCCATATGTGAGTAAGTAAGTAAGAGGGTCCTTGTCTTTTTTTTTTTTCGTTGCATCAGATTAGAGCGGCTCTTCAACCAGTCAATTTTATTTTTTTGTATATATTTACTTTTTTTTATTATTTAATTGAGTTATTGGAATGATTGTTCATTTTTATATAAAAAAGATACTTCAAGTTTATGTATTCATATAGTGTATTCTATATTATATTAATAATGAAATTTAAGATATCTCAATTTTATTAATAATTTGTATAACAATAATTAAAAATATTTTAAAGGAACTTAGTTTACTCTTTGCGGAAACATATCGATGTTATAATAATACTTAACTGTATAACTTAAACTATATTCAGATCTCCGGATATTTATCATCACTTATATACTTTGATAATATTATATGAAATTATAGAAAAAAAAATCAATTTTTTTCTGTATTATTTTTAATTTAGCCTAAAGCATCGTACAATAAGAAAATAAATTAAAGAATTTATTTATGTTATATGTTATATTTTTAGTTTTACATATCTATGACAACATAATTGATATATCTGATTATCAACAACAGCACTTGTCTTACTGCCACGCTTACATACAGGAAAAAAAAAGGGGTTATGCTAATTTAAAGTTAAAGAAAAAAAATTATAGATGAATAAGCAATAAGTTTGGCCACTATAAAAAATTGTAACCCCTAAATAAGAAAAAAATATATATATCTTGCATATCTAAAAAAGCAGTTTTTTTTTCTTATGAGAAGAAAAGAAAATCTTTGTCGGAGTTTATGTTATAGTAGAGAAAACCATCAACAATGAAATATATTTTGAAAGTTTAATGTATGGCAACACTCAAGGGAAAAAATGCTCAAGTTTTTTTTTTTTTTTTTTTTTTTTTTTTTTTTTTTTTTTACGTAAGAGTTGCTTTAAAAGTATAGCATCAAATTCAAACCGCATCACTCGCGAAATAGCCGAGATCATACAAAGAGGGGTTACAAGGGAGAATTGAGGGTAAAAATATTTCTAAATAAAGCGTCAGACAGATGCGAATGATACGTAAAAATAGCTGCAATTTGTTATGTGATCTGATTTTTTTCCCACTTATTTTTTTCTTTTTCATCTTATTCTTGTATTATATCAAAAATAAACTTATAGATGTATTTTTGAATATTTATTTACATAAATGTATATGAAGTGAGTGGGGATGTGCGCATTTTGTATCACTTCTATGTATAGCAGAGTTTTTTTTCCATTATGAAATTCGATCATATTTATAATGAAGTTGTATAAAAACTTACTACATAAATGCAAATTTCAGCACAGATTATATAAGAAAAATAACACATTCACTAACTATTTTATATAAAATATGAAATAAAGTAATTAAACAGTATATTTTAACATAAGAATCTTTTCAAATATACTTTATTTTACTGGCCATTAATTACAGAGAAAATACATTTTTGATATACAATTCTTTGTTCTTTTATCCATCTATTTAATTTACTTTAATGCTGCCAAAAAGAAAAAATTATGCAAATTACCAATTCATATATAAATAATGCCAAGTATTATCAAGTATTTTTTTTTTCAAATAAAAAAATGTAAATTTATCAAATTAAGTATTGAATTATCTATAAGCCCTTTTTTTTTTTAAATACAAAGTTACATTAAAAATTCTACAACCCTCACGACACTTACATTTCATCCCCTATATATTTTTTATTTCATCTCCCTTCTTTTTCCTTTATTTTTTAACTTTTAGACAGACGGTAGTTCAATTTTAAATTTATAGATGTATTGGACTTTGGTCTTGTTTTTTTCCCTGGACGCTGCACGGTTGAGGGTGAAGTTACATCAGAAAAAAAAATCGAGATAGAAAATATGATGTGCAGGGGTGAGTTAGCGAGAAATGTAAAAATCCTTTTGATATAAAATGATATAACGTTGTGTCATATGCCAACTTCATATCAACCAATCAAATTGCATATACTTTTTTTTTTAAGTTCTATCATGCGATACATCAAAAAATATAAATCAGTATATATATTTTTTCAAAAGAAATAGAGAGGGTTTCAAATTTTGTTTCAAACAAATTAACTCAAATTTTATACTTTAATCTAATGTAGAAAAATATAGTAGGTTAGGTCTGTGATTCATAGTAAAAGGATGAAAGGATTTTGTGCTTTACAAAATATTTTTTATGATTTTTGAGAGGAGTAAAAAAATATAATTTAAAATTTATAATCATTTTTGTTATAAAACTTTCAGATGACCAAATTTAAAAGGTTTAAAATCTTTAATAAAAGTTATATTTTATTGGACAGAACGATAATATATATTTTTAAGTTCAAAATATGACACGTTGTTGTGTTGGAAAAATTGAAAATATTTTAAAGACTTTATATGATTTTTTTTTATTATTATATTGACTTTAGAAATATGACATCAAAACGTTTTAGCTAAAAAGTAAAAAATAGTAATTACTCAAACTTTATTTATAATACGGACAGGATTACATATTTTATGTATAAAAAATATAATAATAATAAAAAGGTTCACAGATTATATTTTAAAACTTATTAAAGTCGTTATGAATTTTAAAATCAGGTACTATACATTTTTTTATTATAAAAATATAAAAAAAAAAAAAAAAAAAAAAAAAAAAACTAAAATTTATTTCTCTTGATCCACAAAACTATCCCTACTCACTATTATAGTCTTGTTAAAAAGTACAAATGATTGAAATGTACAATTTCTAGCTGAATAAGCAATGCATTTTCATATTGAATTTTGATCCATTAGTTCCTGATCAGTTTAAAGTATAAATCACCGAGACATTGAAAGGGTTCGATGGGAAACTAGCGCTTTAACAATGCAAAAAGTTTAGAGTACAAAAAATATAGGGAACAAGACAACAATACTTTCGCGACCCTTTATTGGAGAGAAAGGACAAATAAAAAGAGGAACGAAAGGATTGATGCTACCTTAAATGTATGATCTACAAAAATATACATTATAAAAGTTTTAAAAGATTTTTATACAGGTCAAAAAGGTGACCAAAATTTTCGTTACTTAAAAAAGGGGGATCAAATTTAAAAAAAAATAATAATAATAATAAAAAAGTTAAGTGAAGGGTAAAAAAATAAAGATAAAAATACATGGAAAAATCATAATACATCATTTGAAAACGTAACGTTTATTTTATAAGGAATAAGGGGCTGAAAACTTTTCAGAGACATAGGTATCTTTCTTCTGTAAAGTGTCTCGTGACAGTAAAATGTAAAATTTATAACACTTAAAATGTCAAGTATATTTATTTATCAAAGTAAAATATTTGAAAAGCGTGTCATTAAATCTGAATTAATCGAGAAAATTACTAAAAATATGATGGAAAGAAAATGAAAGTTCATTAATTAAAATAACTTATATATTACTTGTTAATAAAATTAATAATAAAAAAAAAATGAAATGAAATGAAAAATCTGTATTCTGTAACTAATTTTTTTTTTAGTTTACGTTATATACTGTAATAAGAGATTTGATAAAATTAAATAAAAATATGAAATCATATCTTCCACAATTATGATATATTAAAGTTAAAGTTTTCAAATAAAAGTAAAAATTAGTTGCAATTAATTGCAATTCCTGTTATCTTCCAAACAGTTCTAATTCAAATTCGCGACATTCAATAATATTAATATGCAAATGGCTTAAAGTAAAGGTGAGGCCTAGTATGTAAGAAATACGGTCGGGCGGGTTGCATATACAGTGAGAGCGGCAGGGGCAACACTCACGAGTGTTGAGCTTTGATAACAAAGTCTCCTTGCAGTTGAGTACATTTAATAGTAACACAGCTCATATATTATCTGCCAATCACATCGTAAACTGCTCTAATGATAATTTATTTACACTCATGCAATATTTCATTCTCAAGTATATTTTAACCTCATATATAAACACGACTTTTTGCACTTTTACCTACAAGTTGAATATAAATCATAACAATCTTTTTGGAGTAAAGAAAAAGTAAATATATATATCTTACTTTTACTATTTGCAACATGCATATTTGTTATATTTTAAATGCTATACTTCTATTCTAATGTAATACTTTATAATATAGTAAATTATTCTCATCAAGGTTATAAAGAGACAAATAGTGCAAAATCGTAAAGCTTATTAAAATAAACATTTATCGAGTGAAAACTTGGCTTAAATTTTAGTGAATTTCTCGTGAATTTCTAATGATTGCATGAGACAAGATTTTATAGATAAAAAATAAAAACAAAATTTGTGTGACGACAAAGGCACTTACCAAATAAAAGCTAACTTAAATGTATTTGAAATATGAATGCACCAGTAATTGGTTGAGGAACTTAAAGTTAAAATACATATTAAATTCATAGTCAGTAAAAAAAAAAAAAAAAAAAAAAAAAAAAAAAAGCAAGCTGCAAAAGTTTCGATTTTGTTCTTTGCGTGTAATATGTATATTTTTTTAAACCATAAATTTGCTGACCTTTTCAAAAGTAAATCTGTTTTGGCCAAGTCAGCGTTTTTCTTGCATCATAAAGCTCTAATTTATAAAATATATTCTCCTATAAGTCAGACAAGTGGAAACATTTGCCCACTAAAAAGCTGTAAAATTCTTCAGTCCAGTGAGGAAAAAAGAAAAAAAATATATAACATCATAAAATAAACTTTTTATGCAAATTTACTCACACTGAATTTTCATACGTTTTTTTTTTTTTTTAACTTTCAATTCATATTTTATGAAAGAACAATGTATATTATTAAATAATATCAAATATTAAGTTAATTAATTCTTTATATATTAAAATTTATTATTCATTTTTTTTATTCTCAAAAGAAATATAATATACAGTATTAACCCATGTATTTGCATAAATTTATATTATAAATTAAAATATGTACGTGCTTTTTATATATACATGTACAAAAAGTGATATGAATGAACCTAAATATCGTCTCTCTCTCTCTCTCTCTCTCTCTCTACATTTTCCAGTATAGCATTACTAATTAGTTGGTCTGTAAAAACCATGCTTGAGTCTCTTTCGTTTCCATGCCTCTCTATGGCAAACATATTTGCAAAGTGGCACACTTCAAGTGTACACACATTCAGCTTTGAATATAATATTTTTTAAATAAAATAAAACTAGAAAGAGAGAGAGAGAGAGAGAGAGAGAGAGAGAGAGAGAGAGAGAGAGAGAAAGAAAAGTTAAATCAGTACAACTAAAGATTGAAAAGAAAAAATAGGGGTTTCCAAGTCCATGTACATTGGCTAATTAAATTTAAACTTATATGTATATGTGAATAGTATACGCTTGCTTGATTTAAAATGAATTTTTATTTCAAGACTTTTATATATACGCTAATTAACAAATTTTATTTCACCTGTTCGGTTGGAGTGACTTTATACTTGTGACTTTTTTCTTTTTCTTTTTTTTTTTTTCAAGTTTTTGTAAATATAAAACAATCAACATTTTTTTTTTAAATCTCGCCACTTTTTACACTCTAAAGCATTTATATGAGTACTTTTTTATAATTATTTTAATTCTTAGTTTTTATATTAAAGAACGACTTGAATTATAAAGTTTTATATAATTGGCTTTTTGTATGACAAGTTAGACTGCAGTAAAGATTGAATACTCGGTCTAGTAATCTCTTATATTTTATTTGACCTTTTAATGTCACAGGTCACCAGAAGTAGATATTAAGAGTTATAGCTTCCACTCTTATACAATTGTAGATAATATATAGCATAATTGACGGATTGGTCTATATTTTACTGAAAGTAAATGTATCATAATTATATAAATATTTATGTTTTGTCACGTATTTCACGTATTTGTATATACGTTATGTTATGGCAAATCTTAGCATATTCAAATTCTAAATATATTTATTCATTTTTTTCATCCTACAATCACAATACACAACAAAACATATCGGCTTAGGTTATTGTATCAGTTGATACAATTAGAAATGATAGTCAAAAGTACACAATTATAACACAGACCAATATATCACAAAACATATTTATACATCATATGTAGAAAAAAACTTTTTTAAATAAAACTATATATGCATTGTTTATTATTATTATGCATTATTATTATATTATATCCTTGTATAATATATTGTTCTTTATACAGACGTTCAAAAGTAACTTTTAATTAGTTTCTCAATCCTTTATAGACATTATTGAAAATCATCTTTTTTTTCTTGAATTGAACTTGATTATATTTACTAACAATATCACTTTCTAAAAAAAAAATTTAATAAAAAAAAAAGCATAACATGTGTTGTGTTTCTTCGCTATATATTAATAGGTAACTTGCAAATCACGCATATAGAAAAGAACTTTTCACATTTTGTTTTGAAAGAAACTTCTATTTTAAAATACGCTGTCTTTCCAAACACACATTCTAAATTGAATAAGTAACAATAAATCAGTTTTCCTCCATATTTGAGAAAAATTATTGACAGCTTTAATACGTATTATTTGCTCAATTTATATATATAAAAATGTCTTCAAATATATAAAAATACAGTAAAAAGTGTATTTATATAAATTTTACAAAATAGCATGATTTTTATACGTTTTAAATAAGCATGATTTTTTGCTCGATTTAGCGTGATATCTTCTCCATATGATTATGTAACCAAGCTTAGAAAATCTTGTGATATCAGTCAATTTTTTTTATTCCCTCTCTCTCTTTATTTTTTTCTCTATATCTGATGGGGATCACACAAATATATACAAAAAAATATATGATATTCTTTCATTCCTATTGGCTAGTATCCATACAAGTTACCCAATGGTATATGTCCAGTATATGGGTCCATATGTGGGAGGGGAATGCATGAATCATGCATGTTTAGCGTTGTCACCCCTCCCACCCCAACACAAGGGAGGACAAACATATATAAGGGATGAAACCAGCTAGCCATGGGGAAATGGCTATAAGGGGGTGCAATCTAACATCCCTATGTATAAAAAATAATAGATGTCTTCTGCTACTAGGTAATGTAACCCTCCCATCTTCTATTTTTTTTTTATCCCGCTTACTTCGTGGATCGAATCTCATATTAGGAACACAAAAAAAGTATAATATAAAGAACCCTATATCACAAATAAAAATATATAGATATAATATAATATAAATATAGATGTTTTTATAAGTAAAAGAGACAGAAGTTTAGCTATAAAAATGTGGATAAGTGTGGTAATGTACGGTAGTAAAAAATATTTTATGTATTGTTTACGTAATTTATCAACGATTATATTACGCAGAGCAATGTATATATATATATATATATATATATATATATATATATATATATATATATATATATATATATATATATATATATATATATATATATATTCTCAGTTTTCGATTTGACTATCACAGGCAATACAAAGATATATAGGGTCGAAGGCATTGCGAGCTTTAATTGAAGGAAATTTCATTACATAACAAATTATTTAAAACCATACAAAATAAAAATAATCAAATTTCTTTAAAACATCTAAAAAAATATTTAAATTAGTATTTCATCAATAATTAAATTTAATTAATATCAAGAAAATTTTATAATTACAAAATTCTCTCTCTCTCTCTCTCTCTCTCTCTCTCTCTCTGAAGTCTGTGAAGAACAATATTATAAACTTAGACTTACATAAGGAAATTTAATTCATATAAAACTAAGGCAAACAAAACTTGATATTAGATATTTTGTATAATATCATCAAATATTCCTGTTAACATTTTTTCTTGCTGGTTGTTTTGCTGTATGTTTTTGTTGTGCAGGCACTCGCAAGGGAGAGAAAGAGAGGCCTAATGTCTTGTGTGCCCCACTTGCAATTTATGAACGAGAGAGAGAGAGAGAGTGGTAGCATGGGTACGGAATTTAAATTGGCTCGCTAGTGGACCGCACTGGTCCCAGCTGTGACTTCTCTGCGGCAGCCTGCCCTGCCCCCCAATCCTCCTCCCCCCAGCTTGCGTGATGTTGGCAGGCAAAGTAAGCAGGTTGTGCATAAGCAAAGAGATGTGCAAAACAAAGAGTTACGACTCTCTCTCTCTCTCTCTCTCTCTCTCTCTCCAATGTTGTTTCTCTGCTGATAAATGTCCATATTATGATAATACATTCAGAATGGAATAAATTGTATTTCATATTGGACTAAATCAACACATTTAATTATTAAAAAATCTACGGGAAAAATTAATTAATTAATGAACAAAGAGAGTAAAATATGTGTCATATTATGTAAAGACATACCAGACATAATTCATTTGACCTGAAAGTCCATCACCAACTGATTCATTTGCTTTTATTACATTGATTTAGGTTGTCTTATATAACCAATATAATCTGTACTTCAATATAGCAATGAAAGTGTTCAAATTATATACCAATAAAAATGTGTGACTATATAGTCATTTTAATTGAGTGTGTGTGCATATCATTAATTATTTTTCCCCAATTATTTAAGAAATGCATGTATTTGTTGTAAGATAGAGCATTATACATGCACACACAAAACCTAAGATTTTTTATTCATTATATAAATATCTTATATAGGGCAATGAAAACTTTTTGATTAGCGTATTAAATTGACAAATTTTATACCCATGATTGACATTACTGACATTTTCTTTTTTTATTGTTATATATACGAATCTTTATTCTTGTACGCATTGTTAAATTCCCTACTTATGTGACCCTTATATATAAACTAATTTCCTTTTTAGGCTTCTAATATGCCAAAGATCTTTTCAATTCGTTTTATTATTATTATTCCAAAAGGCATGTCGTATCTTTGTCGGCTTGATTTCACTATTTCCCTTCTTCTTCTTTTCCTTCAGATTTTTTTTTTCTAAAAAAGAGAGAAGGATGCTCGTTCTTCAATCCCTAACATGTATACTTTGTGAGCCACGGGATGAAAGAGAGAGAGAGAGAGAGAGAGAGAGAGAGAGAGAGAGAGAGAGAGAGAGAGAGAGAGAGTCAATGATGTAACGTCCTTTCTTTGTACTGGACAATGTCAGGCCCCCAGCAACTTCTTACATTACTCTGCAAAAATTTACACTAAATGTTAACCTAAAACTGTTTCCATATATTATTTTTTCATATAAAAAATTATATGCTTTCAATTTTTATATACAATTTTTTGAAAGCTTTAAATAAAAATAATCTTATTCAAAGAATCAGTACAATTTTTTTTAAAGATAATTCGTAGTAAATCTAATATTATATAAGCATTATATTTCTTATAAGAACAACGTAACGTGAAATAAAATAACAATAAAGCCATCAAAAATATTTTTAGTATAAAAAACTATGGTATATGAATATTCACTATATATACGCAATAAAACGTGCTCTTGTATAAAGACTTTTGTGACAAAGGCTTGAAAAAAAAAAATGAGGGGTTGTAAAAAATATTGCTCCACTTTATACGAGGTGATTTGGCCAACAATAGAAATCACTTTTGCAATGGTTCTCCACACAGAGTGTGTTGTTGTCCATGCAAAACTCTGTACAAGTTGGCACCAGCAGCACTAAATTTCACTCTTGTCGGGCTTTAAACGTACGGAAATCCGGACCTTTTCTCCTGATCGCTGCTCATACTTGGCGCCTTTCACTTTTCACACCACGTTCTCTCGACCGCGTGTGTAGGCGCCTGAAGCAAACCTATATATAATATACTTTGTATACATGCAAAAACCAAAGTAAGGCGACAGTTCTATTTATAGCAAATCCTTTTCTATAACGACTTTGATTTTTGTGTCATGTTTTGAATGTATAAGCAGGCGTCATATAGGTGCAAAAACTTCCCTGCATGGTTATTGTAATGTACTGTGTGGCAAATCATTTTCTTGATCACCAACCATCTAACACTTATGTATAACAGATATATATGACGATAAACTGGAATAAAAAAGAATAGAAAAAGTATAAAGAAAAGATGAAAACGTATGAAAAAGTATGTAAACTTCATAATTGTGTATTACCCAAACATGTTATCTTATGGACCAGAAAATATCATTTCAAAGTGTAAACGATTAAAAATAATAAATGTAATTAATTTGAGATCTAATATTTCAAATAATCTTTAATGCTGTGAAAAACTATATAATCAAACTTCAAAATCATACTTAAATTTCTTTTCTATCTTAATTTTTTTTTAAAGTTATATGCGGAAGAATATGCAGTTAATTCAAAACATTAACACAAAGCATAAAAATCATGCACATAATAACTTTTGCTTTCAAAATTTAAATTTGACATTAAACACTTTGCAAAATTTAGCTGCTATACAAATTTGTTCTATTTTGCTCGTGGTAATCCTCATATCGCATTTTACTCTGTTCCATTGTCTTTCTTGGCGTACTCAGTTAATTTCCCCCTCCCCTCATCCTTGCCGTCCCTCGCGGAAACAAGGGTCCAGCAATTCCGCTCCATTGTTATAACAATGGACTCAATTGCTCACTTCACACTACACTCCTCACGCTGCAAATCAATCATCATTTTTCTGTACCCTTCTAATATTAATTTTTTTTTCTAATTCATTATTTCAATAAAAAGTTTTCGAAGTTTGTATAATATATATAAGGCGTCAACATCAACTTGTCGTTTTCGTCAAAGTAAGGGACCATGTTTTCGCATAATACTAAGAGCTAAGGGTGACATCGTAAAGGGTAGTTTTCTTTAGTATATATATATATATATATATATATATATATATATATATATATATATATATATAGGATAGTATAGTTGAAAGTTGAGTGTACAAGAGAGGGTATAAGGGAGGTTAGCTAGCCACAATCTCAAAGATCTACAAGACATAGGCAAGAAAGGGTCGAGTCTTTAGATTTAAAGCAAAGAGATGTAGAGAAAGTGAAAGGAGGGTGTGAGAACACTAAGGGTGACAAACTTTTAGAATAAAATGTCCACTGTATATATATATATATATATATATATATATATATATATATATCGACCCTTCACTTTATACAAATAAACCGTGGGTCAGTGCATTAGGCATCGCAAGCAGGCGTCTTTTGTGAGAAACATTAATGATAAGTGCATTACGAAAGCTTTTAATAATACATTGTCCGTCCCTGTTGAGTTCATTATACGCATTATTACGTAAAATGTATTATGTAATTTTAATAAATTATGTATCATTTTGTTTTAATGATGATTTTCAAATTCTTTCTTTTATCATCAAAAACTTAAAAAAAAAAAATAATAAAAATAAAAAAAGGAGATAGAGAATGTGAAACATTTAACACAACAATTTTTAAATTATATATAGAATGCAAGTTTCAATTATATACCTGATGAATAATATCAGTTCCTATATAAAATTTCATAAAAATAAAATCAGTCACACATTTGACATTATTTGGTTTATTAATTAAAAAAAAAATCAGTAACTCAAATAAATAGTCCCCCCAATATGCATAAAGTTTCAAAACATAGCATTCATATTTAAAATTTGCTGCGAAAAAAAAAAATCCTTATATATGAGAGATAATTTCCGAAATACTAAAAGTTCTAAAATGTAATTTCAATACTCAAAATAAGCACGTTTTTACACTTATATAGAAATGCTTCTATCTTTATATGTACTATTAGATGTTTCTGACATTCATTTTTTTTTCTTCTTCTTCTCTGAAACACATCATTTAAAATAAAAGCTCATACAACCCTTGGAATATTATTACATACGACTATTGAGATATAAAATGCAATTGGGTCATTTTACAAGACCGTGAGTGTACTATCAAGAACCTTTTATATTATATAATATGGTGGATATGGAGTCAATAGCAATATATGCTTCGGCTTTATAGTTCAATGTGCTCTCTCTCTCTCTCTCTCTCTCTCTCTCTCTCTCTCTCTCTCTCTCTCTCTCTCTCTCTCTCTCTCTCTCTCTCTCTCTCTCTCTCTATTTCTAACACACACTTTAAAAAGAAATGAGAGAAGAAAGAAAGAAGTTCATTCGAAACCAACTCAAACGACTGCACTGGTGTTTGGAGCACCTCTCTCTCTCTCTCTCTCTCTCTCTCTCTCTCTCTCTCTCTCTCTCTCTCTCTCTCTGAGTGAGTGAGTGAGTCGAGCAAAAAGGAGAGGTGTGATAAAGCAAATAAGAACTCGTACATTTTTTTTTTTTTTTTTTTTTTTTGGCATAGAGTTTAAGGAGGGAGGTTGGTGGTAGACAAATGATATGTCGTGTGTGCCGGGCACCTTATATTCTCTACTTCACAATTTCTGGCACTAACGCTTGCTTGTCCATACTCTTCTCTTTACCAAGCTTAGAAGTCACTCAATGTCACTATTTTTTATTATTATTATTATTATTATAAATATTTTTAGCCTATGATCTTATTCATAAAAAAATCGACTTTTGTGTGTTTTATATCAAGAAGTAACTAAGCTTATTCATTTCAATGACAAATGATATATATATTTTATGTATTATTATATTAGTTTTATGACTCATAATATTATTATATATTGCAAAAGATTGGAAGATATAGCAAAGATAAATTTCTATTCGTAATGTTTATATTACTGCTAATATGATGAATGCCAGTTCTGTGCATTCCTCACTGAACATTTGGCATCACTAAAAATTTGAAGTAAATGAAATTATTCATATCAGTTTTTATATTTCAAATTTGTTTCATAATATTAATATATCATGATAATTCAAAACATTTACAACTTTATTGTCATAGTCGTATCTCAAAAGAAGGATTAAAATAATTTTAATTTACTTGTTCATTACTAATACTAATCAATATTGAAGGCTCAATAATTATTGCACTCTGTTTATTTTCAAGTTTGTAACAAGTTTTATATGTAAGGTTTTTCAATTATAATAATCATTATGGTAACAATAAATTGCACTGTTAAAAGTAGCGCTACCTCATGAAGTTTTTATATATATATATATATATATATATATATATATATATATATATATATATATATATATATATATATATATATATATGACTTCTATTATGTAAATTTGTGTTGTAATATTTTGTTCAAGAACATGTAATATGGCTAAAATAGCCATGTATGTTTCTTAAATAAAATTATTATTATTACATTCCTATATATAGCACGCAAATCTTACACATTTATTTAAATATAATTTTTTTTATATTACAAACATACAAAAAAAGTTTTTTATGACATAATATTTTAATTTGATCACATTAAATATTTTTTTACAATTAGATTTTAAGTTAATATCGCTTAACTGGCGACAAAATTGCAGATAATGACTATCATTTTGTGTAATACCACATTAAAAAAATAAATACAAGGAACTTATATATTTTCTATCTCCTCTCTGTTTATTATTATCATCATGAAATATAAGCTGAGTTTTTGTTTAATGATATATAATGATTGTGTAAGAGAAGACGATGAAAAAAATTTTTATCCCCACTTTTTTTTCTCCATTAGTAAATTGTTAGGCAATGATCGTGATGAGATATGAAATCTGATCTCTCTCTCTCTCTCTTTCTCTCTCTCTCTAATGAACGTTCTACCAATTTGAAGAACAAAGTATACAATTCAAATTGCTTCTCTTCCAATTATATGACACTTAAAAAACTCAATTTAAGTAAAAAATATATATATATGTATACAGTATATATATATTTTAGAAAAAGTAGAGAGAAAAATATTATAAATTTTTTTTAAAGAAGAGTTTAATTACAGAAAAAAAATTCATCAATTTAAATGCTTTTTAACGGTTTTTTAATATATGTATAGTAATTTTAAATTTAGCCATGAATGAAGAGATAACAAAAAAATAGACGTTGAGATTTTTTTTAATCTTTTTTTTCCTGTAAATTTTCTTATTGCTCACGGTCAGTGAGTTTCTCTCTCTCTCTCTCTCTCTCGCTCTCTCTCTCTCTTTCTCGATGCTAGTGTCGCATTTGCTCGGTTTTATCCTAATGAGTTTTCAATGTGTGTTCATTAATCACGCCGAAGTGTGAGGTGTCACATCAGCAAGGCGCGGGGGAGGGGGGGGGGAGGGGAGGTTTGCTTGGTGTAAGATGTTTGGGGGGAAACAGAAAGTAAGGAGATTGTAGAGCTTTTCAAAACCAAAAGTAATTTTTTAAATAACAAAAATTCTCTTATGAAATCAATACTTTGTTGTTAGTTGATTTACTTTTCAATTTTTATTGAATATTTTTTACTTCTTATATGTAACTAGGTTTCTAATACAAATATAACTATTAGGAGATATATAACTGTATAAATATTATATTAGGTAAAATTATGAATGGAATGTGTATTAGAAATAGGTTTCTATTAAATATATTTACCTTTAAAAACAACACTACTACTGTACTGTTCTGCGTCAAAGTATCCTGCAGGTTATGCAACTGGCAGGACCATACTTCAAAGTATCAGCTGTTTTATTGCTTATAATTTTATGAACAAGGATGAATTCCAGACAATTAATGAATGAATGATATTTTGTAGTTAAAAATCTTTTAGTAGCTTTAATTTATGTTTAATGTAATCGAACAGAATAATTAACATGCAGTTAGCATCACAAACAGATTTTAATTTTTTGTAAAAAAATATTTCATATAATTTATAATAATGAGGATAAATAGAAATATTATTATCGTTACTTATACTTTAAGGAGACAAAGAGAAATTTAATGACATAAATTAGCATTGGCAGGGCGTGACGTATTTTGCTGCCATTGATTGTACTTTGATGCAAAGAGTAAAGACGATGGAAATACCTGTTGTATCACGTTGTGTCGTGTGTACATGAATAACGATCGTCCTTTCTTTTCACTTTTATAAAAAACAAAATAATAATAATAAGAAGAAGAAAAAATTAATTGATCTTATATAGAGTATCAACGTGCTTGCTATACTTTTAAGGGGAGATTGTACAGGGGGTGAAAACTTAACACTTTGAGATGATAAATCGTCTTCTTTTAATAGAATTTAACGTTTTTGTCCTCATATAAGATATGCAAATTTTTCATAGTAATCAATTGCCAATATAAGCAACGAGGTTTTTGGTTACTTTTCGTGTGCTGTGTTGCTGGTTCAGCATAGATAGTGATGCCAATGAGATGAGGGGGCGCGGATAGGGAAGTTTGGGTTGGGGGTGGGGGTGGGGGCCAAAGACAGATTAGCCAAGCAAGCAGAGCATGACGGTGTTGATTTTTCACTAAACCTTTATTACTCTCTCTCTCTCTCTCTCTCTCTCTCTCTCTCTAGCGATACCTGCTGTTCACACGGATGAAAAAATTAACTACATTATCAAAATATTATACAAAAGAGCAAGGTTATATACAAAAGGAAAAGAGAAATATTTTTATCTATATTAAAATATAAATTTATGTTTATTTTGTATTTTCTTATATTAAAGTAAGAGTAGCGCAAGAGGGAGACTATATACTACATAATATAAAGGATTTTTTTCATTATAATGGAACTGCAGTATAAAGTATTAAGTATTAGACGCAAATATATTTTTAAAAAATCTACTGTTGATAATGTATAAGTGTTATGATGAAGTTTTAATTTGGAGGCTGAGAGGAGCATTTTATTATATTACATATGATTTAACTTTTTTTTTTCTGGCATTAAATTTCAAAATTAAGAAACAAACATATCCGCATTATATGTCTATCAAATGCATGCGTGAGTTTTGAATAATTGGTTACAAATTTAGAGTATATTGTAAATAAGTATACGTATGAGTATAAAAAAAAGAGTATAATATTTTTAATAATAATAATAATTGTTTTTTTGGCCTCTTAATAAAAACCAAGAATAATAATTATTATTAAAAATATATACTCAATTCAATTATTCAATCTTTTTAATATATATTAATATTATTATAAAATAATCTAAACAATATTGAAAGTATTTCTATTTATTACAATAATGTCTATAACACAACGATAAAATGCATTTTTATTGTATTTATTATTATTATGCAGCTTATTTATTTACGTAAATATCATTTGTCAAAATATAAAATAACACTTCCCAGTTTAAAAACAACAGGCTTTTTTATAATATACAGCATTATATTTTTTGGTTATAATATTGATTTAATTTTTTTTCACTCTCTTCTTTTCATATTTGTACATATAGCTTATTAAAAAGTTTCAATGAATTTTCTTCATAAAATATATAGATAACACATTCTGTTAAACATATTGATATAAATATAATAAATTTTGCCTACTTATTTTGTTAATAAAATATTATTAAAAAAAATCGCATTATCAGATTGTATAATGTCGCATTGACGTGGACTCGGACTTTTATAAGCTCAAACCACCCACGATTTGAAGCTTTGTGCTCCACGTCAGAGAGTTTCACTAATGAGGAAATCGAGCCTCGCTCGAGACTCGCCTTGCTGAAATTCTCAAATTTCACAAGAAGTTTCATTTCTTGTTTCCAGTGCTGACGTATACAACATATAATATACCTGCCGAGCACGAAATGACGTCAAATAAACAACATGATTCTCTTCAGGCTATTTGTTAATATTATTTCATATAACTTTATATGTATTTTTAAAAATAATATCATGGCTTCTTGTAGCAATTTGATATGATATAAGAAGACAAAAAATAACAGTTGTTTTATATTTAAATAAAAGCTTCTTGTTTTATATTTTTAATATATGTTTTTAATAAATTTGAATATGTACAAAAAAACATGAAAAAATATTTAATTTTAAGTAATATTTTATTTGACGTATATTCTAATGATTATATTATTAATTTTATTATTATATAACTAATTTCATTCTTTAAATTAAGAATGAGTATAAGTTTTTTTTATTAAATATTGATATATTATATTATATATACATATAGCTTAATAAGCAGACTAAAGGTACCAGACTATGAAACAAATTAAGTAGTGAATTATGTTGCAAAAATACTTACAAATCTTTTAAATCAGAGCTCTTAAAAATGTTCCTTTAACTTTGATTGTTACTTTCTTTTTACATGAAATATAATTATGTTAAATGTTAAGCTTTAAGCTATATAATTGTATCTAAAGTATATTATTATATATTCATATGGTGAAACGTTAAAATATTGTTAATTTTTAATTAAATAATTTATTATCTTGAAAATATAAATTATTTGTCTTATTATGTTTAATAATCTTTTAAAGAGTATATTATGTGTTTTGTTTTTTACTGCTGTCCAATGTTGGTTCAGTGATAGGGCCTTTGTTTTACCCTGACTGCACCATTTGCCTATTTTGCAATAAAGATTATATTTATATATTTATTTATAACAGCATTTATAGTTCATTGTATATACAATTGAGTTCACGTAAAGGTGAGACTGAAGAGTTAACTATTATGTGGTCTCAATTATGCTGTACGCTGCAAGTAAAGTAATTTTTATCACTATATATAAAGAAGTAAAGCTACTCTTCAAAATCACTCTAATTTACAACCAATAAAGTAACAGACTCCCGCAATAGCACAATATTGTGTTAATGAACATAATAATATGTTGTATTTTGTATTTCTATATAACATATAACTATTTTTTTTGTGCACCAAATTCATTTGCAGTGACGATGCGCTCGTAACATGTTCCTTAGCTTTAGTTGCAAATGTGAACAGATAATAGGGTTAAACTTTGGTATGTATATATATATATATATATATTATTTTGTATGCGTTAGAGTTTAAAAATTGTTACCAACAAATTTTCAAACAATTCAGCTAGACTTTTGCAGAATACTCTGTCAATAAAACTATCAGTGTATTTGGTAATAATACTCAAAAAATTAAAACATATAGAAATGAAATTATTAACCTATAATATATTGTTGATAATTTTAAAAAATAACACATTATTATATTTTGCTGTTTTCAACTCACAATAAACTTTAAATTTGACGCATACAGACATACACTCAAAACGCTCTATCAACTTTTTCAAAACTATATAGAATTAAACATAAAAAATTTAATTATCAAACTCATTTCACTGTTATATGATTGTAATAAAAACTTTTGAATATATTTACCTATATAATAAAAATATCGAAAGAAAGAAATAAAATTTATTATTTCAAAAAAAGTAATGTTAGAACAGTATAAACCGTTGTGTTGGTTGTAACATGACATTATGTCGTATAAAATGAATGTCCAAACATGTTTACTACACATATATATATATATATATATACGTACACACAAAAAGAAAATGTTACATAATGAAACTTATATAAGGTGTGTAAGAACATTATATTATCCCAAAGAAAGTCTTTACTGCTAGGAAATAAAAAACTATATAGTATAAGTATATAATGTAAGGCTAGCTCGTAATGTATAACAAACTCCTCATGACGTAAAGACGAAAGAAGATGTATAAAAAAACATAGACCAAAAAGTCTGAATGTCTTTCTTTTTTTTTTTTCTTCTTATTTCAGTATATATGTAGTCCAAGAAAGAAATAGAAGAGAGAAAAGAGAGATATAGGATCATATATATAGGGGTCCTTTAAACCCTTCGAAAACTTTTAAGCTGATTCATGAATCCTTTGGGAATTTTTGTATGGGGGTTTATATATAAGATGAAGGTAAAGAGAGGACCGTGGTATATTTTGTGGTGGTGAAGACTTTTGCTCTAATATAAAAAAAGAAGGGAAATGACATGCTGAGCTCTTTGCGTAAGATCTCTCTTTTTTTATATATATATTATGTGGACTTCAATTTATTTTTGTATATAATAAGATATATTGATGTAAAATGTGATGAGTTTGGTGTTCGCATTGAGATATATGAGAGAGAATTTGTAATTACAACCAGTCACGTTATCTGTATAAATATTGAGATGCAAGGTATGATGATAACCTGAAAACAAATTGTGTGATATAGTAATTGATTCGGATTAATTGAAAAGATTCATTTTTATTAGTATCATTCATTATAACAAAAATTATCATACATAATATTTGTACCACATATAATCATACCATTATTTTAATATAAATTTTACAATTTTTGCAAATAAAAAACCACATTGTATAACTATAGGTTTATATAACCAATATCTAAGAATCAACCATGAAGAAAAGCCTAAATAGCTTAAAGTTTACAGACATTTATTCAAGCGTTTGCACTTCATATGAAAATTAAATTTTATTTTTTAAAATTGTTTTCCTCGTTTTTATAACAATTTCTTTGAAAACAGTTTCAAGGATATGAAAGCGTTTTCTGATGAACTCCACTAAATGAACTTTTTTAACAGAAGACTCATTAAAAAAAAAAATCAGGAAAAGTCAAAATCTACAAACCTTTGACTATAGTATAAAATTTTTCAATAAAATCGTTAAGTATTAAATAAATAAAATTAACTTCTTTATTTTTCCTATAAATCAACACAGAGATAAAAATATTTTTTCACAATGAGCTTGAAATACTTGTCGTTTCTTTTTGAGTCGAATACTCACATTGAATTTACAGAACACGATACAAGCATTACACGCAAAACCTTTTTCTTCTCTCTAAGAAAAAAAAAAACATAAAAATTCACAGTACGTTATTACAAATAAAAATAAAACTTATGTATCGAACCAAGTACCTTTATATAGAGAAGTTTATATAAAAATAGTCTCTATACAAGAAAAAGATGGTTACTTTTTTTCAGGCTATATAAAAAAAAAAAGAAAGAAAAAGAAAGAAGGTTGCTGGGGCGGTTGGGTGGTATGGTTTTGGATGTAAAAACGTGTTAGCTGCTAAAGAAAAAGGTCGGTTCCTATATAGAGTTTTAGAGCTTTTGGTATAGATGTGGCCTAGCATACGAAATGTATAAGTCTAGCACCTCGCTCGGGGCTCGGGGTTGACTTGAGCATGGACGAAAATTGGACGCTCGACTTGTGGAATACCAATCGCATTCTTTCTCTTGTATTGGCCACACACACACACACACATACATACATACTGTACACTGGTACAGTTCACTATGGGGTGCTGTAAGCAAGGGAGGCAGGCAGGCAAGGGCGCTCACGTGCTGCACCGGACATTTGTCCCTCGTCTCGACCCTCATACTGATTAGCAGCAGAGACGTGGTCAGAATTTTCAAGTAATTCACAACAATTTGGTGCTCTTCACTGCAGCGTTTGATTGGACAATTCAAACTCATCATATGTAATTATTATAGGAAATGTTTTTGTTGAAAAGCTAGAGAGAGAGAGAGAGAGAGAGAGAGAGAGAAGATTACTAATAATATTTAGCTTGACTTTTTTAGAGCAATTTACTAATATCAAAAGCAGTTAATTATACCATATACTAAAGAATATAAATGAATATAGAATGATTATACTCAAATTACTTTAAAAAAAAATTATATTATGTAGGTGTCCTGCCACAGACTAGAATACTGAAAATAATAATAATAGAAAAAATCCAGCAATCAATTTCTGGATGACACAGTTATCAGACATAAGGTTCAAACTGCTTGAACTTGATTAGTACAAATTGATAAAATACAGTATACGTTTCCAAAAAATTGTTCTTGCCTCTATATACACTCCATAGCAATAAGGATAACGTTCACGTTCCTGCATAAATAGTCTTGCAGCAATGTGATTCCAATATATATTTCATACAGCTTACTTTAAAAATAAAAAAATCTTTTGGGTAGAGGGGGGAAGGGGTAATGATTAATGATTAATTGTATTGATTTACTTATAATATAATTTAAATATATAGCAAATAATGTTTGACATTGTATAATATATTATTGACTCACGAAATACATCAGCAACGACAGAGCAATTTTTAAACTATATTAATATTCCGGTTATTTATAGCATAACTTTTTATAGTAGCACATAACATAATACAGTACCATTTATATATTATACGCACTCAGGTATTGCATGTTGCATTAAATATATACATTATAGAAACTATTATCTTTAAAAACTATATAAAAATATTTATTTCGCTGCGTATAAAATGCAATCTTGATATAATTGCATGCGGATTATATATATAATAAACTTAAATTATATATATATAGTTCATTGTTATATTAGAGTACTCTAGAAGAGTACTCTAATTGTTATATATAATATAATGATGAAAAAAATAATGTATATTTGTATAAAGTATAATACTGATGGAGTTACAGAGTGTAACACTATAATTGTTACCAATATATTATAATCATTTCTATAATACTTCATAAAATTAATCTTGCACCATTATTTTATATTATATGTATAAAAATTCAATTAATAATAATCATAAACTATTGTATCTATATCTAATATGATATTAATCCCGCTCTAAATGAAACAAAATACACAACGATAAAACATTGGTGCAAGAACAACAGATGGTGTGGGTGGAGGAGCCTCCTGGACCGTTCCTCTCTTCTCATCACCTACAATTTGTCCCGCCCAGCAACCGCACCTTTAAAAAAAAAAAAAAAGCTTAAATTAATACAGCTGTTACACCCTTTTTTTCATGTGCAGAGCTAAAAAAAAAAAAGATCAATATAAAATATGTATTATTAAAAAAACACAGAAAATTATAGGTTACCGTTTGATTGCTTCTTTATTACGCTATATATAAATTAAATTTATTATTTGTTATAAAGACAGAGGCAATTTTCATAGAAATTATTATTCAACTTTTTTTTTTAATATTAATTTATATACAATACAAAAACGTCTTTTAAAATATAATAAATAAAATCCTTTTAAATAAAACAATCATCTTAAAATTTCAATAGAACTTAATTCTTTGTCTCAAAATTTAGTTAATTTTAAGTCTTGAATCTCTTTTGTATGTTATTTGGGTAAATTGATCCTTTCTTCTATTCATTTTGAAATGAAAGATTTTGTGTCACCGTTGTGAGAGAGTATGTATGTATGTATTCAACTTTGTGTATTTTGAAGACAATAAGAACCGAATCTCATGTGTTTTGACATGAATGTATTTACGTCTCCACAAAATATCAAGACACATATACATACGTACTATACATTTCAATAGAGAATTATTTTACCCTCTCGTTTTCTATATATATATTGTCGTCAATGTCATTTCTAAATACTTTTGATTGACATCTTCAAGCACCATAAGTTTCTCTTTCTCTCTTAAGTATTACGAACGACGTTTTCCTTTTATTATATATATTATATATGCCCACATCAGTTTCGTATAATATAAGCTTTTCAATAAAACGTGTAGTACTTCTTGTTTTTATTAAAGAAGTGTATATTATTATATTTATTGATATTAAAGTATTAAGGTTTTGTAATGGTAACACATATTATTTTTACTTTTTATATATATATATAGGTTATATAACCTCTGAAGCTATTTATTGACAAACTGAATAAGTTAGCAAAAATTTACTATTTTATTAATTATTCTTTTCTATTGAACATTATTCTATAGTCAGGCGTAAATGTTATATTTTTTTGGTATATATTTATTAATTTGTTTTATTTTATAGTACAAAATATTTGTTTTCTTTTATATTGAAACAATTATTTTGGCATAAGTCCGTTTGGTGATATTTTTTCTTTTGCGATAAACGCTAAACCATATACGTATACTTACAGATAATATGCAGCTGCATTTATTTTTAGTGCTATTAAATCTGATATGCTGGTTTATAATTGAATAATTTGCACAGTTAATTACAATCTTATTGGTTATATTGTAAAATATTCATAAGATAAATTAAACTAAATTTCAGTCATGCATGAGATTTTTTTTTTAAATTGAACGTATATATGAATATTATATAAATATATTTTTATAACATAATAATCGATCAAAGTTTACTTAAAAAATATTTGTTATTCTAAAAATAATTTAACCAATTGTTATAAGGATCAATTTATAAATTAATATCCGTATCAAGTGGGGATTTTTAGATTAACAAACAATACAAAAAATAAAAACTATAAATAATGATAGGGTAAAAATAACGGGAGCATACAGCAGCAGTAAGGGCAGCATTAGGGCAATTTTTATTCTCCCTTTTTTTATTTGAAAAAAAAAAAAAATAATAATAATAATAATAAAGGGAAGTATGAAAGGTTGGTTATTGAGGTAGCTTGCTGTGAGTTTGGTTTAGAATATAAGAGAAAAGTATGCGTAAAAAAGAACAAACTGAAAAAAAAAATACATAAAGAAAAATGAGACTAGAGAAAGAAAGAGAGAGAGAGAGAGAGAGAGAGAGAGAGAGAGAGAGAGAGAGAGAGAGAGAGAGAGAGAGAGAGAGAGAGAGAGAGAGAGAGAGAGAGGTCTGTGTTGACGGCCCCGAGCCTATATAGTAGTGTATATACCATATAAATATTCTCTTTCTCTCTCTCTCTCTCTTCCTCTTGTGTTTCTCGAAGCTATTGTTTTTTGTTTTTTTGTTTTTTTGCTTCCTTTCTCGGATAACAAGTCTCCCGAGATCCAATTACTGCTCGTCCTGCCGCCGCCACTGCTGCAGGTGCCTTCGCTATTATGTCAGAGCGAGGCGAGCGAGCTCGACCATCGCCAGTTTCTCCAATATTCGACTGTGCAGCATCAGTACTGTATAGCAGAGCACTGAATACCCGATATATACTTTGCCGAGAGCAGATTGCGCCAATACACGGGTCAGGACAGACAGAGGTCGTCTTATTGAAATGATGTTTTTGTTCTCCTTATTATTTTGTTTTCAGACAAAATGAAAGGAAAGGAGCAATTTGACGTCATATACGACAATTTTTTTTCTCTTTTGGAATAAATTTTTATATCTTTCATCCTTGATAAATCTTAATTTCAAATTAATATATAATACAATGAACTGAATAGAATAAAACAATGGATCGTTGTATTGTCGTTATTAGAAAAAAAAAAGTTTGCAAAATTATTTCTAATAAAGTTTTATATCACTATACAATCTGCAATCACTTATTATCTAAAGTAAGGGGAGAGAAAAGAGATCTTTCCATAATATATAAACAAACAAAAAATCTGCTTGCAAAGTTCCTGTCTATATATAAGCATGCATCTCTCGTCCTTTTTTTTAAATGAAAACAATATAAAAAGGAAATAAGAAATGAATTCGGCTATTTTTAATTATTGCGAGTGCCACGGATACTTCCTCCATATATACACGGAATTTGTTTTATAGATCTTTCGAAACTCGTTAATGAGCACTGTGCAGTGCATGGAATTCAGCCAGAGCTTTTATCCAAAGTTCGAAGTAAAATTATTGCTGCTGTTTTTCATTCAGGTTATGCCTCGTATACCGTATGAAATAGCACATTTGCAACGCACATTGTCTCAATAATCTCTATATACATAGAGATTATCTCTATAGAGAGCGCAACTTGGCTTAACATTCAGCAGATCATATTAAATCAAACAATCATGTAATAACAAAATGCTAGCGTGAAGTCAAGTTGATTCCTTTTAAAAATATAATATGATTTTTTTAGATTGCAACTATGTATGAATTGTATATATAATTATATTCATTTCGCATACTTGCGTGTTTGAGCTCCACAATTTTTTAATTTCCTTTACGAGATCCTTTCTTGCGGTGACTCAAATCAAATAGTTATACTTTATTACAAACAGTTGAAACTTTCAAATTTATATTGGCTATTATATACTAAGGTCTTGTATACTTATACAGAATAATCTATGATAATCTTACTTTATATATTATAGATTATTAACACTCTTATATATGAAAAAAAATTAATAATAATACATTTCATTCAGAAGGGTTTTGATACTGTATAATATTCAATTCTGAAGATTCCACATGAGTTTTTTTTTCTCCTTGATATATTTTTTTATTTTTATTGTCTACAAAAATAAATATATTTCTATGCATGAGTTGTGAGTGCTCCATTATATAATATGTGATGTTTTCTTATATGTTACAGAGAAAATGGACCAAGAGCGAGCGTATCTAACAGTGGGAGTGACAATGACATCAATTGAGCACAAATAAATAAATAAAATGTATCAAAGTATATATATAGCAAGTATATATATAAGCATCAGCAAAATCAATAAACACACTTTGCATGTAGCAGATTGTACAAACATACACTTGCATATTATACAGACAGGCGGAGGGTGCAATGATTGCTGCACTTAGAGATGCAAAAACCGGGGGAGATTTTTTTTTTTGAAAGTGTCAGCCGCAAAGTGGAGACCACAATGGCCGGTGAAATCACGCTTGATGGCAACGTAAATCCAGCGAGAAATCGAGCGAATACACATAACATTCACACAAGCATAAATATTAGGATAAAGGATAACATATACATATAGAGACATGTAATTTTAATATTACTGATTTTGAATATATGATGGTTAAAAATTAAAATATGTAGTGTTTTTTATCATGAAAATATTGTGAATATTAAAGGAATAAAATAAGAATAAATAGGCTTAGAATAATTTATTTCATTATGAAATTAAAATAATTATTATTTAATTTTCCATTATATATATATATATAAAATATATATATATATATATATATATATATATATATATATATATATATATATATATATATATATATATATATATATATATATATATATATATATATATATATACATACACATTATACATGTCAACAAATAAGAAAAAAAAACTTTGTTGAACGCTAATTTTTTGTAAGATTTAATTTCTTTACTGCTATACTATAATTTAATAAAAAAAATTATATCACGTTTCCAAATGTTATTCAAATTTTCATATAAATTTTAGGTAAGCATTATATTATTGATTTCAGAAATAAAAATAAGAAATAAATTTGATTAATTTAAAAGTTAAATATTTTTTTTCATAGCATAATATGCAGATGACAATAAACTTATAAGATTTTATAAATATATTGGAGCACCAAAGTAAATCCTCAACAGTTACAAAGGTATTTAATATAGGCACGTGTGTTGGTGGTTGACCTGTGGTGCTGACCTCATCGATCTGGTGGTCACAAGAGTGCAACGGTAGGCGGGGAATCCCCGAGGACCTCGTGGCAACAACACCTGAGACAAACTCCATGTATAAATTGATCTGCCTCTCGCCTCGCATCACACTCGTAACTTTGTCTGCAGTCTCGGGAGAGAACGTGGCCAGCAGAAAAACAAATTTCTTCATTTCAAGCTTGTCACACATCCACAAGCTATAGGGAAAAAGTGTAAAAATAAAAATACAAAAAGGAGTTAATGGAAAATGAGTTTGCATCACACATACACCACTGCAATAAATAAAACATAATTATAAACAATAAAATAATATAACAAAGTATATAAATTAAAATTAACATTAATATATTTATAATATAATAAATATACTTATATCATGATGTTCAATAAAGCCCATGAAGCATATCACACTAGCCTGAAAAATTTTTAATGAGTTTTTGAAGTGAGGTTTTATAATGAAATTCGTCGTATCGATAAAATGTGTAAAAAAAAAAAAAAAAAAAAAAAAAAAAAAAAAAAAAAAAAAAAAAAAAAAACTAATAAACAAACAAACAATTAACTGAAGGTACAACACGAGGATGCACTTTTAAAATGAAATTAAAAACTGATTTAATATAAGTATATAAGTTTCTGCGCTGCGGATACATTAAAACAGAAATAAAAAATAAAAGTTCTTTTTCAATGCAATACTTATGGCCTGTTACCACGTATCAATATTTACGAAGTGCAATACAGTATACATTTAATTGCATAAAAATTTAGATCTTTTTGCACAATCAAATTTATTGCAAATTAAAAGAATTGTTTTGCTCCATGAACTGAACTTCCCATTTTTGGTATAATCATGATTTTCATGATGATTTGATCGACTTTCTATTTATATATTATGTGTACAGTTTCTGCAAGAAATTATCTGTTATATTATATAGGCAAAGAGACAAAGAGTATATAGATATTTCAAATTATAAAGATAATACAATGATAAAATACACTGTACACAGCACGCACATATATAAACTGTACACATGTGTATATAAATGTTCTCTATATAGACAAAAGAAAAGGACATTTTAATAAAAAAATGTATATATATAATATCAAATAAATTTTATATAATATACATTTTTCGAGAGAGGTAAAATAAATTAAGTATAGAAATATGTACGATAACCAGACAGGTATGAAGTAGTTTACATAATAAAAAGCAGGGAGCATGTGATATCGGAAGTAGATTAAAGTGAATTCGGATGCGATGGATTTATGCGCAGGCAGCTCTATATAGCAAAGAAAAGCGACAGTAGCGGACACAAGGAAATGTCAGGCGCCCCGGGCTCGGACGTACATAGGTAATGTTGTTTAGGGAGCCGGGTGATATTGATTTCCCTTATATACAGAAAAGAGAAGGGAAAAAAAGGGTCTCGTTCCAACAAGATGACCCTTGGGGGATACCCATACTTGTTCTCCCCTTATATCTCTTCGTAAAGTCCACCTTACCATGAGAAAAGAAAGAAGAGAGAGAAGCCGACACTAAAGGCATCCCCTATGTGTATATATATATATATATGCTTGCGTGTTTTCTTATATAGCGGCAACCGTGTCCATACACAAACAAACGACGAGGGTGGATGAAAAAAAAAAAAAGAAAGAAAGAAAGAAAGATGAAGAAAAACTACTTTGCCGGCCACTTCAGAAGGGATTTTTTCATTCGTCCAGTAAGCCCCTCCTCCCTCATAGTCCGAGTACCATGACGTCATCAACTTTAGCTGCTATTGGATAAGCACCTTGCTTTTTTTTTTATCTGAATCTCAAATAAATAAAAAAAATATATAAAATAAGTATTAAAAACTCTGTATGATTTCATAAACAGGTTTTATATCTTTAAATCCAAAGTAATATACAATTGAAACTTCCATTATAATTTAGATATCTATCTTTATTGTCTATATAATTACTAATCAATAATTTGCAATTAAATTTAATATATAATACTGATGAGACGATATACATAGGGTACGATCAAGATATCAAATCAAGTTTATTGGTATAACGGAGTTTAATTTGATATTTAGAAAATAGAAAGCTGGCGTGCGCCGACAAAGGAAAGAAGCGTGCGTCTGACAGACAAGAAGACCGGTCAAACAAGCGGCACGCGCGCGCACACGCCAGAACTGGCCACTGGTCACCAGTGAGAGGGGCGGAGTCTGGACGTGGACTCCGACTATAGACACGGGACCGTCACGTCTCGACTTATCGACAGGGATGCATAAAAATATTATCAGATATCATCAACGAGAAATAACCTGACTTGTCAATCAAATATACATTTTTTTATTTCTTGAATATAATATAATTCTATTTATTTGATTATACAGTACATCATATAGAAGTGATTAAGTAAAAAAAAATATATCTATGTAAATCCATTAAAATAAAGTTTCTAAGTAGTTTGTTTGCAGCTATATTTTTGGAGTATGAAATAACAATCATGAAATGCATTATATTATTGTATTATCGTTTTAATTTATTTATTGTATAATTATTCTTAAGAACCCTGCATGAATAATATTATATTAGAGAGAGCATTTCCGTTAGAGGGCACTCTTAAGTTATTATATTATTATAGATTATCACTTTTGTGCAAACTTTGAAAAACTATAATTTTTATATTCCTCGTCACATGTATATTGCTGATATAGTCTGATACCAAAATTGCTCAATATTTACCCAAAATACAATCTCTCTACACAGTCTATATATACATACAACAAGTCAGTGATGTATCTGAGTTGTTACCAAACTTTATATTTATTTTTGTATTGAAAAAGTTTTAGAGTGGAAACAGAACGCAATAAATTTAAAACATCGCCCCTCCCTCAAATATATATACACAATGACCAACAACGAAGAGTCGCCGAAGATCTTAGCGACTTTGCAACTTCTCAGCAAATAATCGAGTACAACTCAACTCACTTTTGCAAACTTAAATACACAGAATCTTTTTTTAAATAAAGATTTGCAATAAATAATACTCATTTTTGTCATTTTTATCGTGTCAGTCTGCTTCTGCTTATATTATATAATAAAAATGAATAAATTGAAGAGATATAATATTGAAAGAACTTTTTTCTTTTTATTTGTACATTACACATTATTAATTATTCTTATCATATAATAATTATATCACACATTATATTATTATCATCATTATTGTATGTATACATTAGAGAGTTAGAAGTTCTTATAGCTTTACTTTATATATTTAATATTATAGAGATGAGGTTCTATAAAACATTTACAGTAGAAAAATTCCTATTAAATAAAAAAGTTAATACAACTGTATATTAGGCAACTGTTTGAGCATTATAGTTGCGCTGGCTGCATACCCACCAGGCGCTCAAAACATATTATATGCATCAACATCTTCTTCTTCTTCTTTTCTTTCCATATCACCTTACTCAAAAAAAAAATTCAAATCTATTAAAAAGAAGAAATCCTTTCTCATATTTCATCATTTAAAAAAAAAAAAGTCATTTAAATTTATCCTTTTTATTAGCAATAAATGTCATACTTATTTAAATAAATTATACCTATTAATTTAATAAAAAAAATATCAATTTAAAAAAATATATATAAAGTAATATTGAAAAATGAATGCTATAGTCTTTTTTCTCTGATATAAAATATAACATAAAATATAATATAAAAATTATATTATTGTTTGGTGGTATTATACCCCTTTCTTTTTTCTTTAACACTAACTTTTTTTCTTCTTTTTTTTTTCCAGTACTTTTCTTCTTTTAGTTTAGAAGACGTTAGGGAATAAAATGACGTGCGAAGGACATGGTCTTATGTTACCAACACAAAAGTCGGGTAGAAATGTCTCTTGAGAGTCATTCACGTGGACGGTGGATCTGTCTTTCTTTCTTCACACCTTATACCTTCACGTCAGCTATATGTATATAGCAGAGAGAGTGAGTGTGAGAGCGAGAGAGAAAGAGAAAGACTCATTTAAATGTATCATCCTTGCAAAAGGAAAAGAATAGATGGGGTCGAGTATGGAAAAGAGTGGGGTTGGTTGGTCTTGCTCTCTCTCTCTCTCTCTCTCTCTCTCTCTCAACGTGGACCCACCAGAGACTCGTCTTAGAAGATTACTTCTCTTACCTCAACCTCTCTAACTCTACAGAGACCTTATATACCACATTACTATATACATATAATATATACAGTATAAAAAAATGTATAATAAATAAATATATATGTACTATATAGAAGAGTTTTTCGTTATATACATAACATACATAAAATTGTGTTGTCTTCACAACCATAAGAAATTACGACTTGGAGAGAAAAAAAAGTATAAAGAAATAAATGTTCATCCCCTATATAGTTCTCTCTTTCTCTTTCTTATTCAAATATAAGAAAAGATATAGTTTGCACGGACCGTATTTATAGTTGTTGATATTATACGTATAATATAAAAGTGGAATGTCTTATATTTATCTAGTTAATGATTATTAATGAGAGATAAGGGAGTACATAGAAAGTTGCCTAGTAGAAACTAAGGGATATTCACTGGAGACGGTATGGAAAAGTAACCACATGGTTAGGTTATAACCTGAGACTATAGTCTTTCTCTCTCATTCTCTCGTGGTGGTTTAATCACTGTCAATTAAAACTTCAGCAAATGACCTTTTTAATTACCACATGGGGCAAGTAATAAGAAGAATAAAAAGTAAAATTGATAAGTTCTTTATAGTTTAAACTTGTGAGACAACAATAATATAATATACAGTAACTATAAAATTGGTTCTTTTTCTATATGTATATAAAATACTAAATATTATGATTTTGCAATATAATTTTATAAAACATACACAGTATATATACATACATAACACAGTATAAATACACAGTATAAATAGCCAAATTCAGAAAAATGCTATTAAAATTTTGGTTTAAAGTAAAAAGTAAAATTAGTGTCTTAAATTGTTAATTTGACTATATTGTAGAAGAAATTTGATATTAAATATTTTTCCATCAAGATCAAATCTTTGTTCCATATATTTTAAGAAATTCTTGAAATAAGTTTGGTTAATTTCCTGAAGAGAGTCTGTATATCTGTAATAATACGAGAGAGAGACAGAGAGACAGAGAGAGACAGAGAGAGAGAGAGAGAGAGGTCAAATCAGCATAAACTCCTTCCTTTCTTCTTATTTGCAAACAAATAAAACTATATAAGCACGAGTAAAACCCAAAAGGCTTAAATCTTAATTTCATAAATAATCTTACTTGTTCATTAATGGAAAGTAATAAAGCTGAATTTTGAAAATGAATAATACTTAAGGTTTGTGATTGGATTTGCATGCTGCTGCTCCTGCTGCTGCTGTATAGGGAAGGTAAGAGCCACACAAACTGTGGGTGGGATTTGCATAAGCTGCCGAGTGCCGGACGTTTTAAGTCGAGGCTTTCGGTCACGAACCTTTCCTACCTTATACCATTCTGATTGGGAGATTTGGAGATGCAAATGAAACTACGATCTCTTAATATTAAGTGTGACCTTCTATGCTCACTTTCAAACCAAGAATTTCATCTTCTATAGAGAGAGAAGAATAAAATTATACTTTCCATTACACTATTTCGTTTTTTTTTTTTTTTTTTTTTTTTCTCCAGGCAAACTTTGCAATTAGGAAAATGCAAATAAAAAAGCTTATGTATGCAATTTTCACAATATTTTCCCCTATACTTTACTTACTTGTTCGTTATAAGAATAACGAACAATACAGAAGCAAAATTTTAGAATGACAAGCAATATAAACTTATAATCATTACTGCAAAACATCGTATAAAATAGAGAATTGTGTTTTTCTTCCTTTTGAAGTATAATAATTGTTTTTGTTTTGTTTTTATAATAGTTACGTTTACTCGCACAAAAAAAGTCATATAATTATAACTAAGGTATAAGGATCTCTGAAATGTAATAATAAACAATGACATGCATTAAAGCAAAAAGCAACATTATTATTATTGTTATTATCATCATTATTTATTATTCTATATCACGTAATATAAAATATAAGTGATATCGTGCAACTTTCAAACGTGGTAACCTCCATATATGATGAGCCAGAAAGAAACTTTTCCAGTGGGCTATTTATTGCAGCAGCGGTTATACACCAGAACTATCATCGCAATTTTTCGTCTGCTATACTGTAATACCAAACTTACGCAGGCCAGTCAAATTTTTTATGTTTCGATATTTTTAGTACTCCTAATGTAATGAGTGCAAGTAAAATGAATTTCTATAACCTTTTGTCAAGTTTCAGATATAAGGTATACAATATTTTGTATATTTAAAAAAAAAAAAAAAAAAAAAAAAACGGACAAGAAAGGCGAACAAATTGTTGTTTTTGTTTTTTAATGTTTTCTAAACAAATAATGTATAATGTTATAGTTATTGCAAAAATTAATTTTTAATTTAAAAATATTACGCCGAATCGAAATTTATCAATCACGGATAATTTGCACGATTTTTATGCTTTTTACTTTTGCGACACTATATATTTGAGCGATAAAGAGAAAGGTTTATAAAAATGAAGTCCAAAATTCAGCATAATAAATTGAAGATTCCCCTTTACTCAATAGATAGAGATTTTTTGTCTCTTGATTGAACTGGTCTGTATAGAGCTATAAATTTTGCTGTTCTAAATCCTCTCCCATTTTTCCTCTCCAGTTTATATCTGTGACACAATGAGAGGAGCTCCCAAAAGACAAAGTAGCCGCATAGTATATATCTTAGTCTGCTATATACATAGTGTCTGTCTGTATAGCTGTACTGTAATACATATAGGACTCTATGATAAGAAACCAAGAGAAAATAAACCCTTGTGAGTGAAAAGCTATTCCGTGCTAGACAAGCATTACATGTTGTAGTACATTGCGATTTACTAACACAAATATAAAGTATAGAGAGAGAGAGAGAGAGAGAGAGAGAGAGAGAGAGAGAGAGAGAGAGAGAGAGAGAGAGAGAGAGAGAGAGAGAGAGAGAGAGAGAGAGAGAGAGAGCATCATGGGCACTTCTGGATGTTCTCGCTACAAAATGGAAATAACACTATACACACATGCAGTATAATAGACTTTACACAGCAATATAGCTGTGAAGACATAAAAATGTCATGACTTCAATATTATGCATTGTAATATTTATATATATATGTGTATATATATATATATATATATATATATATATATATATAGCAAAACACACACCACACACACACACACACACACACACACACACACACACACACACACACACACACACACACACACACACACACACACACACACACACACACACACACACACACACACACACACACACACACACACACACAGAAATGAAATTTCTTTAATTATTTTATTCTTTTAATTATTATTATTATTTTGCAGTTTAAATGACTTTGCATATACAATTATTATTATTGGTGCAACGTTAATGATCTTATCAAATTGTTTTTTTTTTAATAAGAAAATCATTACATACAGTATAAACAATTTGATCACTTTAAGATAGCAGCAATAAAAAATTATAATTAAAGTTGTGAATTATACTTTGTATTTTTAAATATATTTGATCAAAGTTATAGCTTGTGCGATACATGCTGCATTTCTTTATTTTATATATACTGTACTAAATAAAAGAAAAATTTAAAACATCATGAGTAAACAATAACATTTTTCCTTGAATGCAATTTGAATAATTTCTTGTGATATGACATGATACGATACAAATTAGCTTTTGAAACTTCGTTACTGTAAGATACTTTTTTTTTTATCTATAATTTTTTTAATGTGAGATAATAACAAAATATCATAAATAAATGCTTTTATTACTTTGAATTAAGAATTTTTATGAATCAATTCAACAATATTAATTTTTTTGTTACACATTACAAGGAGACTGCTTATCGTATGTTAACATTAACACACTAAAAAAAATAAATAAAAATAATTTATTAATATTTAAAAAAAAAAGTTAAAAATTGTCACTATAAGTATAAGCATCTTAATCACACTTTTCAGTACATATGCCATTATAAAATTTATTATCATGATTTTTTTTTTTTTTTTACATTTTTTGTTTAAAAGTTTAATTATTATAGTTTTTGAATTAAAGACTATAAGAAACACTTAAGAAATATTTTAAGTCGCAATTAAAAAAAAATCCACTAGCTGTGATAGCTTGTTTGAAACACTACTTTTTATTAAACCTTGACAAAATAATCAATCAATAAAAAGTAATGGTGATAATCAGGCGCCTTCATAAGAAAATCCTGGAAATAAAACAAAAAATCAACATTTAAAAAAGTTAAAATGAAATTTAAATGAATTTCTAATAAGTTGATAATAATTTATACTTCTATATTGTTTTTACCATAAACTGAAAATAACAATGCGGTTTTTAATAAAGACCACTTAAAGCGATGAAGGAAAGAAAAATATAAAAGTCACATCTAAGTATCCCCCTTTTGTATTTTTTTTTTTTTATAAATAAAGGTGTAAAAGGTTAAATAGATTGGAGAAGGAGATTGCCTTATATATATTGTTAAAATCAAATTTAGTAAAATGAAAGAAGAAAATTATGAGGCAACTAACCTGTAAAAGTAAAGACTCGTTTTAAAAATGTTATTTACATCAACTCGAAGAAGCAAAATTGCGTGATTTTTTATTTCTATTAAAAATATTTTTTTATACGATGTCACAGATGTTATGTAAAAATAGACTTCTGTTTCATCTTTTAAAATTTAATCTAATCTAGGAGAAGAGATGGGAGAGAGAGAGAGAGACATAGAATGTGATTTGCTATTTATTTATCTGAATGTATTATTATACGAAAACTTACTTCATACATGAGATAAAACATTGCAACACGTGATATTTATAACATAATATTAACTCTATTATAGTAAAAGTAAAGTACAAAAAATTCATACTATCTTCTTAAATATTAAAATATTCACCCGTCTTTAAAAATCCAGAGTGCTTATATATGGGTATATAAAAAAATAATACAAAACTGTGATGATAAGTTATGATGAATGTTATGATAGATAATTATTTTTATCTTCCTCTATACAAAACTATATTAATAATTTTCATGCTCTAAAAGTACTACTCCACAGTCATTCATATTATACACTTTGTTTTTATTACAATAATTTAAAATTTATTAACTTCTTTCTATATGAAGAGAGTGTGTACATAAAAAATTGATACTTTTATATACATAGAGAGCGAGAGAGAGAGAGAGAGAGATGCTTACAACGTTCTCATTCTCTCATTCACATCCTCATAAGTCGCTAACAAAAGTCTGCACCTACTGAATGTATTTAACGTAATATATAATAACGTAAACATACCATAATATCAAGCTTTTCATCTCAAATAAGTCATATGGTTGTATACAACACGTATACATGAACTCTCACTTTCTTGCTATAATGTGTTGTTCATAATTAATAATGAAATGTAAAATATTAAATTTAAAATACAAGAGCATAAGCTCTGTTGTAATTATATTTTAGGTTTCTGCAGGTAAAACCTTGCAGTTTCAGATATAAACCTATATATAATGCATTTTGTCATAAATATAAATTTATATAAAAAACATGATCAAATTTTAATGAAATGCGTACATATGCCGCCATTATAATTATAAAAATACAGCATTTGATTTTACTATTAGAAAATAGTAATATAAAAACTAGATATTTGTAAAGTATATAATATAGGAATTAATTACCACGAAGTCTCGTTTCTTTCTCTTACATTCATTTAATATTCACTTCTGCATTACATTTATATATATATATATATATATATATATATATATATATATATATATATATATATATATATATATATATATATATATATATATATATATATATATATATATATATATATAAAGAGTAAAATTTAAAGTAAATGCTGGCAGCTAAATAATGCAAGAGACATCTCCACGCTTCAGGTGCATACATTTGGTTGTGATGCGCTCGCTCGCTCGCTCAAGAGGGTCAGGGGCGATTTTTTACGCACTGCTCGCGCGCTCTGCTCACATAGCCGAGGGTAGTGACGGAAAGTTGATGACGCACGCAGGGAAAGTAAGGTAAACATGCAAGATTGCAATCTCATTCCCTCTTCTCCCCAGACTTCATTTTACCTAATTGCGAATGCATTATTGCGTTATTTTTACTTATCTTGCATATATCTTTCATTAAAATAATATTTCACCACGAAAAAATCAATGCAATAAATATAAAAATTGTATAAAGAAGACTGCGTATATGGCACTTTATAATCATAGTATAATTTGTATATGTCGTACAATACAATGCGAATGCATTGTATGTAATGCATGTAATTATAATAATTATGTATAGTAGTATTAGTATAGTAATTATATTACATCTAGGCATTTATTATTAAACAAAAATCAAACTGCAGCATCTAAAGTTTCTGTCGTACCTCTGTGTCAGCATATCCTAAAATTTATGAATAAATTTAATACGTTAAAAAATTAACGTAATTACAACTTTTGAATATAATAAAATCAAAAAATCAAAGTTGCGTTTAGCATAAGAATAGGATATGGTAAAATTACTGCGAGATTTAAGATATTATGAAACAGATCACACCATCTAGCAGTAAGGAGTCGAATCTCTCAGATGCTGTGCGTGGTCTTTAAAATATCGAAAAACATTGCAACTTTAAATATCCCAAAGAACAAATAAACTAAAGTTAAATATTGTCTATTAGAGGTTAGAGGGATATGAAACATTGTATCAGCTACATAATTTAAACAAACTTTTCAATTTTAGTTATTAAAATTTCTCATTTATTTATTTATAGTTGGTTCATATAGTGAAACAGAGTATATAATGATTCATTTTGTATGTGGTAGCTGATATATTTATTTATATCATGTTAAAGCCCTTGTCAACTTACTTTTTTATCATTTAGAATACTATAGACTGATAATTACCATACCTTATTATCCATGAATTAGACACCAACACGTTGATTTTGTATTTATTTTCGTTTATTTTCCTTTTTGCGGTTATATCACATATCTGACGTCACAACGTACCACTGCCAATCACAGTCACCGCTCTGGTCAGTGGTCACGTGATAAATTTAAGCCCTCCCTCAAGTTCTTTACCCCTATCACGGCCCCATCAGTACATTGTGATGTCAGATACGTGATATAACCGCAAAAAGTAAAATAAACAAAAATAAATACAAAATCAATGTGATGGTGTCTAATTCATGGACAATAAAGGTATGTTAATTATCAGTCTAGTATTCTAAATGATAAAAAAGTAAGTTGACAAGGGCTTTAAGACTCCCTATAAGTGGGATTCTATAGGATAACAAAGCTATCCCTATTAATTAATATTTCACACTAAAATGAAAGGAAACTATGCAATAAAATTGATATTGTAACTGCGTAATGTAACTGAGCACCTATTATGTGTTCGGTAGCAACGTGGATGTACATTAAATGTCGTGGATATATAATTTTCAGGATACATGAACGTACAATAAATTAGTATTAAAGAAAAAATAGATAAACATATTTATTTTAATATTCTCTAATACTAATAGCAATAATATTTCTTTTCAATCCATATTTTCGAGTTGAGATAACAAATGGTTTTACTGTGTGTGCCCTACAATATATTATGAGGTATGAATTCTAACTAGAAAATACATTTGAAATTAAAACTGATATATCAAAATGTGCTGTCACGTGTACTGTTTCAATATTAATTTGATGCCCTATTGCTGTTATTTCCATACAAAAACGGGAAAAAATTTCTTAAATCTTACATCTAACTCAAACTATCTCAAACAGGCAGGCAAATCTTTAAAAATAGTTTCTGTTCAAATTCAAATTTATTATTGGCAATATAAGAAGTGATAGCCAAACTATGTATTGAGGGCTACACGGCATTCCGGTACTACTGCAATCTCCACGGCAAATTTGGCACATGTGAAATTTTCGCTATGCCTACTAATGACACACCTGTGCAGGCTAAGCGTATAATGATGTTTCAAAAAGGGGAGCGCGGACTATACAGATGTGCCAAAATTGCACCCGCGGAGATTGTAGTAGTACCAAAATGCCATGTAGCCCTTGACATATTAAGTGATTCTTGTCTATCAATTCTCAAACTTTAATTAATACTTCAAAATCATGGATCATAATCTTAAAAACAATAAATAGCAAATTTTCAAATTACTATTAAAAAATTATTTATTTATGTTAATACATACATTAACAAATACACTGTTTCATTCATGAATATAAAAATGTTGCTTGATATTTACATGAGAGGATGAAGAGGCAAAAAAAAAAAAGGTTGGTTACTAATCTGAGTCATCGCTTTGAGAACCGTCGCTATCTTGAGGGTCATCTCTATCATTCTCATCTCCAGACTGAGTCTGTTCTTGTGATCCACCGGGGGAACTCTGGAAATACACACCACGTTTGAGTATTCAACATTCAAACTCACCCTGTAAATTTAAATCACAGGCCAGTCTATTTAATACTAGCTATTTACTCAAACATAATGTATGGTAATTGTACTAGTTATCGGCAGGCCGCAGTTATTGGCAGTTGCATTTTTTTAAATGCCTTTTACTAGTTTTAGGGGTTTGAAATTTTAGCACAAAAGAGATTCTTAAGCAATTATTTCTGTGTAAAAATTTCAAAACTCTCAAATGAGTGGAACGTATTATTAAAAAAGCAGCAAACACCTGCTGATAATTGCGGCAAGCATGCCATGCTGATAACTAGTACACTTACCATAGAGAATCTTTATTGTGGCAATTTTTTTAAGCATGAAACACTTAATATTATGTACACATGATTGTGATAATATATTTTACCGTATAAAAGCTCGTGCTTATTTTTAAATGTTATTTTTATGAGAAAAACACAAGCTGAATTTAAATGGTAAAATATATTATACAATAATGTGTACATACATCCACAGGATAGCATGATTCATTAAATTTTATTTTTTGATGCTGTTATGTAATCTCATCATGAAATATCACTGTAATAATTGCACTGTTGCACAACTGTTTTACAGCATGTGATTAAATGGTAACATCATGGTGCAATGTGAAGGAGCAACAGAAGATTGCATCTCCAGATAATGCCTATGTCTCACCTCGGAGGGTTGTGGTTGAGATGATGAGGGTTGCTCGTCCTGCTGTCGCTTCCATGCCTTGGCCATCGCCAGAAGCTTGAGATTAGGCTTGGCTTCTTCATCCTCGGGGAAGATATAATCGAAGAACTCCTCCCATCCAGCTTCACTCTGCAACACCAACATTAGTCATTAAGTACAAAGTTTACATGGTGATAAAGAGGCATTTTTTATTCTTGCATATGATGAAGTCAGATTAAATGCAACAATATACTTCTACAGGTAATAATAATAATAATAAAAACAGGAATGTTTTCTTGCACTTATACACATAGTTCAAGAAGTTCTTTTATAAAACACAAATAAAAGTATCACAAGAATGGGTTTATATCTTACCCCATCATCGGCTTGCACTTTCTGCCTCCTCTTGATACGTCTGGGAAGCCTGGCTTGCAGCTTTTCGCTGCTTTCCTCGTCACCATGTTCATTCTCAAACTCTCGCCAAGCCTCCAGCAGCAGCACACGTTCTTCCTTATCTGCTGCAGCTCTCAATGCTTGATTAGCTCTTTCATACACACGCCTGGCTCGCTCTACAGCTCCTTCTCCACCCGCTGCACTCAGCTCAAACTGGGCAAAACTCATCCATACCTGTTGGCAACATCATCAATATCAGTATTTAACAAGGTGCTATTGGCTACCACTTTTTATGTTAAGGCGATTTTACCTTAACATGTGCAGTTCTTTCCAAAAGTCGCTCATAGAGTGTCCTTGCATTCTCCATGTTTTCATGTGTCACCTCAAAATCAATGTATGCCTTCCACAGCAACTCTGGCATGTCCAGACGGGGTTGATTTACAGACAGTTCGTACACGGCTCTTGCTCGATCAGTGTCACCAAGCAATGTCTCCAACTCTGCAAACTGAGAAAACAAAGCAGAAGTTAAGTATTTTTCTATATGTATATTCTAAGAGCTTTCTGACAGGACGACAGATGTATTTTACAAAGTTCAAAATAGCTTGAAATTATTATTGTAAAAAAAAAAAAAAAAAAAAAATTAATTTAAAAAATCAAACATCTTACAATACATACCCTCATCCATGTAATACAGTTTTCAGGTCCAAATTCAAGGAATTTTTGATATAAAATACGACAGCGATCAAATTCTCTCAGCTGGATTTCCAAATCGATATAACCTCGGAATAATTTATCTTTGGGACACATACCAATAGCCATGCCCTGCAAAACAGAAGTTTGAAATTGTATCATAATATTATAGTGTCTGTGGTTTCTTTTGAGAATACCAACAAAATAAATATGTAGGCTAGTTTAGGAAAACCATGTCCAAAAATGCATTAACATATTGAAATAACATTATTATTAATATTGTTTCCATAACATCTCAACAGTTCATTGATTTTGTAATTTGCTGCAACAGTTAGCATGTATTTTATGCAAATTAAATAAAATAGTGGTTACAAACAATGGAATTAGAATGTATGTACCTTATAAAACAAACCTACCTACCTACAAGTAGTAGTTGTAGTAGAAGTTCGTGTGATCAATTTACTTTATCTGCAGCAACTAGGCAGCAGTTACTTACCAGGTATTTGCGAGCAGTGGTGAGGTTCTTATGTCTGATCTCAAAGTGAGCGTAATACAGCCACATCTTGGAGAAGGTGAAGGTACGATGAGGCAACAGCTGCAGACATGCAAGGTATACTTGCCGTGCTCTCTCCTCATCCTCAGCCTCCAGCTCTTCAAACAGAGCGTAGTTGATCCATAAGTAAATGTAACGCCGCCAAAACTGCTTCTCCTATAACAATATACAGAGCATAGATTAAGCCACATTTCAAAAAAAAAAAAAAAAAAAAAGAAGAAGAAGAAGAAGAAGAAGAAGAAGAAGAAGAAGAAGAAGAAGAAGAAGAAGAAGCTAAACAAGCTACTAAAAGTTTAATAATAATTAGAGACAGGTTTATTTTTGTGGAACTGGCAGCTGCACCTGCAAAAATAGTAAATAATTTACCTGCATTACAACCTACATAAATATTATTTCTGAACTTTTTAGCTGTGAAGTATAATTTTTTTTTTTATAAACATATAGTAGATTGTGAAGCAAAAAGACTAACATGAAACTTGCAGGCGTAATCATAATTTTCACTAAAAAATTCGGTCTCTAATAATAATAAAATAAAATAGCAATACCCGAACAAGCAAATAATGATTTGGGGGGGGGGGGGGGTACAATATATTCATTTTGAACTTAATGATATTTATTACTATAAAGGTATATTCACACATTATCATTTTTTTCATTGCAAAATTTGGCCCATTAAATGAATTTTGTTATGATCTGTGTTGTTGGCTTACCCCGAAAGTGATTATAGCGTCATGATATGTATGTATGTATGTTATGATCGAGACAAACGAAATACAATATAAAGGCCTTTATATTGTATTTCGCTGGTCTCGGCTATGATTATGCCACAACAATAATAACACATTTTTTATTGAATAATAATAATAAAGAGAGAGAGAGAGAAAAAAAAGGTGTTTCTACCCCTCCCCCTTTATTTTTACAAAAGTTTGAATGTAACAATTTATTCTCATGAAATGCATTAACTGAATTTTGTTTTGAAGGGGGAGAGAGAGAGAGAGAGAGAGAGAGAGAGAGAGAGAGAGAGAGAGAGAGAGAGAGAGAGAGAGAGAGAGAGAGAGAGAGAGAGAGAGAGAGAGAGAGAGAATAAAGAATATTATGTAAGCCTTAATATGGTAAACTGAATTTAATGTAGAAAAAAAAATTTGCACATTGCTCAGCTTTATAGAAAAATTGCTACTTCATGGTTGGTTTTATAAATTTTATATCCATCCACCCCACACTCTTATCTTTTCTGTATTTTGGTTATACATTTACTATTGACTTTTGTATATGTATTACAAATAATGTAGCATCGTAAAATGCATTTTGTTAAAATTATATTAATTATTTAAAGGAAGTAATAAAAAATGAAATTTCATGCTTCATCAAAATTAAAAATAAGTTGCAAGTTTAAGACAAAAGTTAAACATAAAATTTAAAGAAAACCATAATTGAATTGCAAGCAATGTAATGAATATACATCATGAGATATATTAAAATGTTCATTACTGAAATGTCATAACTTTTTATTGCAATGTAAAATTTCTATTTTTCTGCTGACAGTGTTTTATTTTATGGAAGTATGAGACAGTAAGTAATTAGTATTAGTTCATTACTAATCTATCATAACAATGTTAAAATTTAAATTGCATTTTTGTTTCTTCTATAAATAGGGCTTTGGGACCAGCCCTAAATCAGTTGTTAAGATGGTGCGTTATTGTACACATCTGACTATAGTCTACTGCCTAGTGTACTCCATCAATGTATTGGTGGATTGTCGTGGTATTCCAAACCACAGTTACTTGAGGATGGATATGAAATCAGAGGATCCTGCTAAATTTTTTGCTAATATATTTGCTACAGTTTTCAGTTGTGGTGGCAGCAATCAACCAGAATGTAATATTGAAAACAGTATAAAAACAGCAATAATGTTCAAGGCCTTAGGTGCAAACATGGAGCAGCAGCTTGCAAGAGACCTGGCAAAACATGAACTTAAAGCTAAAGTGGAGGACAACATCCCTCGACAAGATGATTCAACAGAATTCAATATTCACAATTGCATATTTGACATCTTTACTCCATCGCTGCCTCTGATGAAAGATCATCACTATCACCAGAAACACCTTAGGACTGACAATCATGCTAATAAATTTGATTCTATTTTAAGTTGTAGTGGTGAAAACCAACCCAAATGTAGCATCGATTACATTATTAACATGGCAACAATGTTGCAAACACTGGGTGCTAATATAGAGTTACAGCTTGCTAGAAACATTGCAGAAAGTTCAAAAGTGAAACAGCAGAATACCATATCAGAGGATGCGAATGATTAATTGGCCTAGGCAGGGCGAGACTGGTCATAAACGTCATAAGTTTTAATTCAGTTGTTTGACCATTTTGTCATTTGTAATAACATGACATAAAGCTGTATGTAAAATACATATAATTGTAGCACAAAAACAATATTATACATGATTAATAATAAAGTAAAGATAATCTACCAAAAACAACTTGTGTAATCTATTTGTGTTTGTGTATGCTGCATTGAAAAGCCAAAATTGCAATATTTTAGAAACAAAATATTTATTATTCTGATGTTGACGGGATGGCATACCTTGGTTGGAGGCACATTAGCTATGGCTCTCTCATAAGTTTCTCGTATGAGATCTGTGTTGCCTTCGCTCTCTACTAGTCGAAGGTAATCAAACCAAGCATCATAGTTAGCAGGGTTGGCTTTCACTTCCTATAACATGAAGCATTTTAAATTACAATAAAGCTTACAATATATGTATAAAGAAAAAACCATCGCGGACCAAATATTCTAGCTTGAGCTAGTTAAAAATAGACGCTAAGGGATGAGGATAGTGTCAAGATAAAATAGTATCTCACGTTCTCACACTACATCAAAGGCACAACATTATAAAAGAGCATGAGATTTACTCTTGAACTTAGGCATATCGTATTTTATTTTGACACTGTATCCTCATCCCTTAACATCTATTTTAAACTAGCTCAAGCTAGAATATTTGGGCCCGAGTCCCAATTTACTATATAAATTAGATAATCTTCTATTAATTTAAAAAAAAAAAATTATAAATTTTCAATTCAACGTACTCTACCAACTATTTTCTTAATATTTCTTTAAGCGTAATAATAAAGCTTACAAAAGGAATTATCACCTTACATTTATGAAATATCGATGTTGTAGCAAACAAAATGTATATATCGTATTTTGTCACAAGAAGCAAAATGTCTCTCATTTTTTGTCAACGCAAGAAAAATGTCTATCTCGTTTTTGCTCACGAGAAGCAAAATGTGTAAGTCATTTCCGAACATAATGTAGGTCGCACTTGAATTACACATTTTGCTTCTTGCGACAAATAAATGAGATAGACATTTTGCTTACGGTGACAAAATAAGAGATAGACATTTTGTTTGCTACAACATCAATATCATACATATAGCTACACAATACAAGTAATAATAATAAATGAACAGATATGTTCAGGTAACTCACTCCTCAGTATGTGTCAACACTTAAAACACTTCAACAAATGATATTGATCAAATTTGTCATCAAAAAATTTGCACCTACACAAAGAACTGCATTTGTGGTACTCTTTAATTATGCACCAATTAAATAATTATCATGGCACTAATGTAATGCAATTACCAATGTACTATATTATATTATATAAAGAGCAACATTTATTTTTACCTCCTCATACTGGAACTTTCTCTTGCTGACGATGACATCCTCAATGCCAGTACGATCTCCATACTTCTTCTCATGAATGGTGTATGCCTTGTAAAGCTCCTGAGCTCGCTCTTTTGGAATGTGTTCAAGGGCGTACTTATAAATTGCTCGCGCTCTGTCATGCTTAAAATATTCAATCATTTTCAATTATTCTGTATGTTTTTCAAAGTTAGTCTTTAAAAAATCAATCACAAAGGACAAAATCTTTAATTATGCACCAATAAATTAATTATCATGGCACAAATATTATTAACATAGTAATGAGCATTAATGTTCAAATTTTGTAAAAAGTAGAAATATTTATGGTACTGTACCTCTCTTTGTCCCTCTTCGAAGCGAGAAAATGCAATGTAAAGACGTTCATCCATGTCTTCATCTCCATAGAACTCCACTGCTCGTTGGTAAACACTTCTAGAGCTGCTGATGAAACAATGCTGTTCCTCAAACCTATTGCAAAAGTACAAATGCTGTATTTAACATTTTAGAGATTTTATAAATTTAGATAGTAACTTTTTATGCTTGGATTGAATCCAATAATAAAGAAATATAATGGCAAGCCGACTTCCGTTTCTGAAAAAACTTACCTTGCATATTTTATCCAGTGTTTTACTTCAGGGTGAACAAACACAAAGCGCTCATAAATTGCTCGAGCTCGGTCAATTTCCTTGTATCGGAGCTCAAAGTTGATGTATGTTTGCCATGCTTGCTCATCTGGTTCCCACTCCATCCATCTCTCAAACACCAGCCTTGCTCCTGTTCAACATTAAAAAAGTAAACAAATGAAGCTTTTTGGAACATGAATTAAAAATTCCATTGAATTTGAAATAAGTAACAGTAAAAGTATTCTGAAAAGTATTAATCTACAATGTTCAAAGCCATACTGATCTTGATAATACCTTGCACAAGACCTTTGAGTACCAAAATTTACCATGATTTAAAACTACTTGGACTTGGAACCTACCAGCAATATTTCCCACCATTTCTTCCATGTACGAGTACTTGTACCAAAATTGATTTGCCCGAGGTAGAATAGTGACTGCTCTATCCCATAAGTTACGAGCATGATTAACCTGTCTGTTACGCATCTCCATTTCAGTATACTTAAGCCAAAGTGTAATGTTACGATGGTCCACATCCAATGCTCGCTCATAAATGGAACGTGCTCTGAAAATGCACATGAAAATTACAATTAAAAAGTTTCTTTGCTTTTAAATTGAAAAGATAAGTAGGGTATACATTAAAAGGGTTATAAAAATGAAAATAATAATAATAAATAGTGAAAATAAGTTTATCTTGAATTTAGTATGTACCTTTGAATTTCTTTCTGACTTTCTTCCCATTTTGCATACTTGATCCAATTGCTAATAAGGTTTCTATTTTTACGAATGTCATCTTCAAATTGCTTTCTTTTCCTTAGTTGATAATCAGCAAGTTCTTCCTTATCTGAAATTTTTTGCTTTGGTGGCTGGAAAACAAAAATATTGATATGATTAAAATTATTGTTAAAGGAGAAAATTAATAAAAAAAAACATTTTAATTACTTACAGGTGGTAAGATTTCAAGATCTCGTTCTTTAGCTTCACGGAGCAGTTGTTCAGCTGTGATTTGAATTTCTGCCGGTGCTTTGTTTTTCACCTGGAAAAAAAAAAGTATGTTATGTATGTATGCATCAGGTATGTATGTACATATGCGTATATCAATTCGACATTGTGTACGTATGTATGCATACATATCATATCATCATATGCATCTTTCCTTCTGATTTAATTGTTTAAGAATTTCCAATTACATTTATAAATTTAAATTTAGGCTAATCTTTACAACCCATGCTGGCTCATGGTTCATGGCTGTAAAAATATATATTTTACGATTCAAAAACTGGCGCAAAATTTATGTACATATGTATGTATGTGCTATTCTCATGGCTTTTCTTATGAATATGATTATGAGAAAAAAAAAAAAAGTATATCACAAATCACAATCATGCGAACATGTATGTCATTCTGGATATACTGTATGTATGTATAACAATAACATATACATACATAATTTCAAAAAACAAGTATTCAATAAACTTAAAAGCAGTGATATTTAAAAATAAGATAATAGACCTATGCATACATTAATGATAAGCTATATACATACCCTATGATTGAAAGTGAAGTGTAACATCAAAATAAAATCAGTGTTAATAAAGTGTTAATAAAATAGCATTAAATTGCTAAAATGAACAAACAAACAAATAATTATCTGTATAAACATCATGCATAATACATACCGGTATGTATGGACATTTTAACCCCCACTTTTAGACACGAGCTTTATGTTTAAAGAGTTAATAAATTTGAAATCGTAAAGCCAAAATTACTAACCTTCGCCACTTTGGGCATTTTTTGTGGTTTAGGGTCCATATTTATAAGATATTAAGTTTTCTTTGCACTTTGTTTGCAAAAACGTTTTCTTCCCTAAAAAAATAACAACAACCAGTGCTGCCAATCAGTCAAGGCTATTTCGGAAAAGTTTAGTTTGAGTTTAGTAACATTTTGTACACTCAAATGAGCAATTAGTTTGTTTTTACACCTTTTAATCAAACAAAAATTTAAAATAAATTATAAAATGATACACAGCAAACTTTTATAATGTTGGATAAAAAGTGGCGCTAAACATTTAACACAATTTAACACTTCGCAGCTGACGACAGTGACGACAAAAGGCTACAAAAGGGGCGTGTGGCAGACTCAGCAGACTGGCACTGGCAGAGAGGAGCGGAGAGGAGACCTGGTCCGTAGTCCGGAGCAAGCAGTGGCTGGCAACTGGCGATTCTAAAGGTGTGGTCTAAAGGTTAATTGGTACTAATTTTTTTTTATCATGTGATATTTACTTGCTGTTAAAAATATTCTGAAAGATAGAATTACAGTCTCATATACATGACAGTATGTATTGATAATTTTACCATATGACACAACTGTATATTTTATTTCTAAAATTCAATTCATATAGACAGGGCTTAAAGTAGAAAAATTCTTTTACCGGTCGAGCTATATATCAATGCTAAAAAACTCAATATAGCTCCGGAGCTCCCATAAGCGCAATGTTAAATTTTCAACTTTTTACCGGAGCTCAGCTCTGGATAGCTCCGGCTTACTTTTAGCCCTGTATATAGAGGATACATTTTATTACATACATAATGTCGTATTATAGAAGCATTATGTATACATATCGTATATGTAGAAGAAGAAGTATTGTTGTAGAAGCATTATTATGTACAATGTACAGCTCTGGCCAAAAGTTCCCGAACGATTTGCATAGGCAACCGGCAACCACGCTATGTTATCTTTATGAGAAAACGCAGCGGCCGCCGCTGCCCCGTTCGGAAACTTTTGGCCAGAGCTGTACATACATATAAGTTAATTAAATGTGTTATAATTTGGTTTTCTCTTTCCAGACAAAATATGAATTCACCAGTAAAGTCCAACATAGCTGTGTGTGTGGCTCTGGGAGCAGGGCTGGTGCTTGCTGCAGCAGCGGCTTGGTGTCATAATCGAAAAAAAGAATGTTCTCCGAAATCATGGCGTAAAGTTGGGGAACTAAGTGATTTGTGGTGTTATCCAATCAAATCATGTGGACAGGTCAACATGAATGATGCAAACTGTGTGGTTCTAGGAGTCAAAGAAGGTTTACTTAGAGATAGGTGAGCGATAAGTCAGATATGTGTCTTACAATAAAAAATTAGTACATACATATACAGTCTTAAGTAAATATACGTTACTTTAAATAAGTGCTAGTGATGCAATATAAATGTCTTGGGAAGTATATTATGTATGGTGTACTAGTTATCAGCAGGCCGCAGTTATCAGCAAATTTATTTTTTTAAATACGTTCCACTAAATTTAGGGCTTTGAAATTTTAGCACAAAAGAGATTCTTAAGCAGTCATTTTTGTGTAAAAATTTCAAAACTCTCAAATGAGGGGAACATATTATAAAAAAGCAGCAAACACCTGCCGATAATTGCGGCAAGCATGCCAATAACTAGTACAATTACCATACTGATAGTAAATCTCAAAAGTTACTTTTATGTGAATGTATATTACAACACTGTATTGAATAATAAAAGAGCAACTGTTTTGAGGCTGACTGTAAGCGATTTTGCTTACATCTGCTTCCGTTTCAACTTACAGTAACTGTATGAGTCGTAAGTAAAAATGGAAGCGGATGTCAGCCTCAAAACAGTTATTCTTTTACTAGTCATTGGCCGTTCCTATCTTTCATTCAACGCCTCTGCGCTCCCGTGTTAAATAGTCCTAATATTAGGAAAGGCTTTCAAACAATACTAGCACCGGGCTTGCACTGCAAATACAGCTAAACTTTTTATTAGTATAAGTGATGCTGCCAAGGTCACAATGAAGCAAGGTCATGTATTCATGTGCGGAGACGTTGCTTTCATTGGAGCACTTTCACCTATGACCCCTACCCTCACTCTTTTCCACTGCTGATGTAATGCAATATTGCCAAATATTATACTATAGAGTACCTACAATATTCCCATAAGCCTAGCGTAAGGAACTTTTTAGATTTACTAATGGAGCCAATATACGCACACATATAAGATTAAAATTCAATTTAAGGAAAACAATCATTGAGGTTAGAATAAGTATTAAAGAAAAGAATAGGCATACCAGCAAGTACCCGCCTACCACAGTAGAAGTCCTATGGAGAGGTCAAGGTCTACAAAGACAAACCTCTTGGTTATATTATATATACATTAGGCCTATAACTACTGTATAACTATGCCATGCAACACCTCGACCTCTCCATAGAACTTATAGGCACTTGCTGGTATTTCTTTCACATGTAAAACTAATATACAGTACAGTATACCTTTTTTTTTTTTTTAAATGAGTGTTGATCTACTGTATAGAAAGTAAATTTTGAGTAATTAAAATTATTTTTTGAAACAAGCTGAAGTATGCAGGGGCATATCCAGGGGGGGGGGGGTTGGGGTCTGGACCCCCCCCCCCCCCCCCCCCCCCGTCAGGTCTGAAAAAGCATAGGAAAAGGGGGTGGTTTCCCCCCTTTTCCTATGCTCAATATAGGCTGGACCCCTCCTGTCGCAAAATCCTGGATACGCCCCTGGAAGTATGTATGACAATGATGGTGTTAATGAAATTGTATTTGTGTAATTTTTTTTTTTTTTTTTAAAGTTTTGTTGACTAATAAAGGAACAACTGTTTTGAAGCCGACTCTAAGCGATTTTGGTCACATCCGCTTCTGTTTCTACTTACTACTCATGTGCAGTATGTCAAAACAGAAGCGGATGTGAGCAAAATCACTTATAGTCAGCCTCAAAATAGTTGTTTTTATATTAGTCAATATATGTAAGATGTAAGACAGTAATAAAAACAACAACAATGAAATGCTTGTAACCAGTGAAATATTCTGTAACCATTTGTAGTATCTTAACTGTAACGAACCAAATGCGCATTGGAAATTTTCAGGGATCCTTTTAATTTAATTCCTATGTATCATTTTGCATTGCAGGACTATGTTATTGTTTAAGTAATTTTTGAGAAAACTATACGCAGCTTTTTAAAAAAATTGAAAATTTCACTCATTTAAGGGTTGCATATAAATGGCTAGTATCTCAAAATCTAAAAAAATACAAAACTTTATGATGCCATTTAAAAGTTATTAGTAACAGCTACCTATGATAAAATTTTCATAACCCGTGGCCATCAGATAAGAGAGAAAATATCCATTGAAATTAACATATTGTGCTCTTATGGGACTAAAACTTAAAAAATCATAATTTAAAATCTAGCATGGGGACCCCCCAAAATTTTTGCATTTTTGAAAATACCATATCCAAATGTATCACTGTGCAAAATTTCAGACTTTTCTTCCTTTACAATTTTTTAGTAAAATCCCTCAGTACCTGATTTCCTGCCTTTTAAAACTAAATAGTCACACTTTTACATATTTTAAGCTTAAAATAATAATTATAAATAAATATAGAGCATTGAATTTGCTCTATAGAACCAAAATTAAATGCAGCTTTTTAATGATACTAATATTATAGAACCAAAATTAAATGCAGCTTTTTAATGATACTAATATTGTTGGGTTAGAACACAAACCATGTATCTACAAAAGCAACTAGGTTCAAAACAGTATACAAAAATATAAGAGTTTCGACTTTGCTGCTTTTGTAGATACACATGTAGATGTATATTTGTGCTCTACCCCGACAATATGTAATAGGCTGATGCTTAAATATTTTTGTAGATTTTATATCTTATTTTTTATGTTAATTTATAACTATAGGCCTATACTTTGTGAATTTTGTCATATATTCCACTTTCATCATATATTTCTATAGGATTTTAATGGTAACCGGTTTGAATAAAAACTTCAAAACTGCAAGAACATACCCCCACATGACACAAATTCAGCCTAATATTGATGGCACCATACTTACTCTGAAAGCTCCTGGCATGGAAAAAATCACATTGGATCTAAGCTCTCTTAACAACAAAGACAAAATTGAAGCTATGTAAGTAGATAATAACAGAATAATGTTTTATGTAAAATTAAGATTACAAATCTTATATAAACCGCTTAAAGAGGTAGTCAACGATGGCTTTTGAATAGTGATTATCATGTTATTAAACCACCAAAAAACGCGATTTCAAAATTTTAATTATAAGCGTGCTGAGAAAAAAACTCTTACAGAGACTCTGATTCTATGTCACAGCTAAAACTTACTCTCAGGCTAGCTTAGTGTGTGTGTGTGTGTGTGAGAGAGAGAGAGAGAGTTACTCATATTTTTATCTATCCATTGATTTATTATCTGTAGAGGTAAAAACATATGTATGTGCTTAAATATTAGTCAAGTATCCAGCACAAAAATAAGAGTAAATCCCGCTCTCGCCAAGCTAAAGTGAGAGCAAGTTGTTGCTGTGACATAGGTTTGGGATTGCTGTAATGGGTTTTGCTCTCAGCGTGTTAATGATTAAAAAAATTGAGATCACATTTTCAGGAGGTTTAATAAGACGATGATCATGATTAATAAAGTCTAACTGTTGTTTATCCCTTTAAAAATTTGATTTTGTGCACAAGCTTGTTTTCTTCATTTATTGGTGTATATATATGCACCAAACACTATAATTTCGAGGTAAATTGATGTTGCACTATTGTGGTTCTCATATAAAAATTATTAGTCTAATCATAAAAGCAACTATAAAATAACTATAAAATAATAATAATAATAAAAGGTCATATTGCCCTGACTGTGCCCAACGAGCGTACTTGCATTTGGCTAAAATCACGGCTGCGTGCGCATCCGCAATAAGATTAACATGTAAAACGTACTGCAAGTATGCCCTTTGTTGTACTGGACAAAAATGCAAGTACTGTACAACTTTTGTAAGACAACCTTGAAATGCAAGTACACCCTTTGGGCACAGCCAGGACGATTTAATGTTTGTGTCAAATTTTAATTCCCGTGCTAAGTATGAGCTAAACTGGAATAAAATTATCTTTTTTTTTTTTTTTTTTTTTTTTTTTTTTTTGTAGGTAGCATATTATATAGCATTTTTTTTTTTAATTCATATTATTAAACATCAACTTTCAATGCATTAAAAATAATGCTAATATGGAATTTCCTTTGCTTCTCCAATTAGAGTTTGGGATCAACCAGTACCTGCTGCAGACTGTGGAGATGATGTGGCAGTGTGGCTCTCTCATTTCATTCTCAAGGAAGATACAGGTTGCAGGCTTGTATATTATCCAATGGAAAACTCGCAGAGAATTGTCAGACCAAAGAATGGATTTTCTAAGCTATCCTCTAAAGACTCAGTAAGTTCACTTACATTATTTAAGGCTAAGTTTTTTTATTTTATTTTATTATTATTATTATTTTTTTCTGATTGTATTCTTGATATATGGTCAGGTTCGAGCACAAACCATGAATCTACAAAAGCAGCTAAGTCAAAACTCTTCTCTTTTTGTATAATAATTTGAACCTTGTTACTTTTGTAGATACAGGGTTTGTGCTCTAACCCGACGATATGTTTAATATTTTGTTTTTTACTTTTATTTTACATATGTCTAATTTATTACCCAATACCCAAACTTAAAATAACAAATAAAAAGATACACTCTATAATATTATTAGGGTGCATTCCCTGATGCCTCATCATACATGATAATTAATGAAGCTTCTGTGGCGGACCTGCGAGCCAAGTTGCCAGAAGATACAACATGCACACCTCTCCACTTCAGACCAAACTTTGTGGCTAAAGGAGCTGCACTAAAACCTTATGAGGAGGACAACTGGCAATGGGTGCGAATTGGTGAAGATGCAGTTTTCCAATGTGTCAAACCTTGCACTAGGTAAGTGTATTTTATGTAATAAAACCAACCCTGGGATATTTATTGGGCAATTTGTAAATGCATTGAGTGAAACAAACATATCAAAATATACAAGACTACGTACCCAGTGCTGACAATAAATATTTTTATAGTTTTAGTTATTTGTTATTTTCTCCAGAGTTGATAATACAATTTACTTGTATTTTGTATTTTCTAGGTGTATCTTTACAAATATTGACCCTACCAGTGGAGTTCCTAACAAGAAACATGAACCATTAAAAACTTTGAAAACGTAAGTATAATCTCTCTTTTAAAATTTTCAGTATACTCTGTCTATGTGATGTAGTGTAGTGGCTAATGTATTTGTTTTCTAAGTGGAGTATATTTGCTCAATGGTCAATACCATTCCCTGTTACACAAATGGTTCCATTTTTGGCCTGGATTGTTGCATATGGTTTGGAACGGTTCCGGAACCATTTTGGAACCATTACAAAATTCGTAAAAATGGTCCTTTTTTCATATCAGACAAATTTAAGCATGGTTCCATTTTGGTACAAATTTGAGACACTTTTAACCGTTCTGCAATGTTTGATAATGGTTGCCTGTGCAACAGGGGATGCAAGTCAATGCTGGCTCACCTACTTGATGGCCAACTCTTAAGTGTGTGGTGTTGAGCAGTGATAGCTTGAGTGAAGCCAGGAGTTAGGTTAGGTCATTACTCATTCATAATGACCAGTCAATACCCAATACCACCATCATAAGATCCAAATAGTGGTTTGATCTTTACAGATCTGGCATTAGGAGCCAATATAGAAGTATGTTGTTTTGGACTTGTGGTTTGTTAAGCCACAACTCAACCAATTTACCAAAAACGATTTGTCCTTACCTACCTCCGCAAGGGGATTATGGCATCAAAGATGTGTATCAGTATTTTTTTTACAATATGTAAGATTATAATAGGATTAAACTTGTATGCATGATTTTTATGCATGTAATAAAATTTTGTTGCAGATACCGTCAGATCACAGATCCAGTTCTACGCCCCTTTACTGGTGATTCCCCTGTTCTTGGAGTACATTTAGCACTTCACTCTGAGGGCAAAGTTAAGGTGGGAGACCCTATATTTATCAGCGAGTAGTCATATAACAAATTACAGGCAGTCTATCAACAACTAAAATTTAGTACAGAAATAAATGGTTACATGCTTTACTATTTTTAAATAAAAACATTACTTGTTTGTGCATTTATATTGCTATCAGTGAGATTTAAAGGTGCCATACATTTTTATTTTCATTATATTATTTTAATGTATCTAGTTTGTGGATGCACATTTTTTTACAACTTTATTATAATGTGTTTTATAGGAGAGAAAAGTTTTTGTGTAGATAGAAAACTTTGCAAGGTGTTATAAGGTTGGGTGAATATAATATGTAGAATTATATATGGAATTATAAAAGAATTATTTTATGGGTGGGGAAGGGGGGGGGGGGGGGGGAAGAGAAATGCGCAAGTTTTTTTTTTTTTTTCTTCTTTGTTAACAAATTAGATAATGGCCTTCAGGCTTCAGGCTTGGATTGGCCATAAGAGCAAGTCCGCGAAAGCGGACTTGGCCGCCCTTGTTTGGAGGCCCCTAAGGCTCTAAAAGGGGCGTAACCAGGGTGTTATGCCCCCTTTTGTAGCCCCCCTAGAGGGTGTTACGCCCCTTTCCCTTGAATGCCAGTCCGACCCTGATGGCCTTTGATCATATATGGAGCAATATTTGTTTTAAGCATTAATTTATGCAATTTCTAATATAATTAAAAAAATATATATAGGATATAAATATCTTTTCACTCAATTAAAGCAACATAATATTGCTCTATATATCAACAGTTATATAGAGGAAAGAAAAAAGTAGAAATTATGTATGTATAAAATTTATCACAATAAAATATTTTAATATTTCAGTACGTACGTTTTTGATTCAGAAATCCAGCATTAATTTTAAATAGTTAAATGTCTGCTCCTAAATATTCATCCACAGCACTGATCTATATAAGATCCACAGCATCGACAGTGTGCTACGAATATGTGCCTTATTTGATGGTCTGGTTGATAGAGTAAATAATAGACAAAAAAGTAAATAAAATAAATATGTCTAGAATGATAGGGACATGAATGAATAAATGTTAAAATTATAATAATAAAAAACCAAGTTAAATATTTGAGCTTTTTGACCACTTGCATCCAAAACTATTCAAGTGTTATAAATATCAAAGTTGGCTGCTGCAATTTCTCTGTGCTATTTTTTTTCCTGATTGCCATAGAGGTCATAGAACTATTTTGTAGGTAGAAGCCGCAGCGCTGTTTTCGACAATGACAAACTCTTCATGGCTGAAATCGTATACCCTGTTTGCAATACTTTGTACTATTAACAAAATAGCACCAATAGTCTTTTTGATTACTGGGGCAGATGTATGTATAAACTTGAAAATTTGTTTCTTGCAGAGTGCGCAGTATTTAGTATTATAACTTGACAAGTTTTTTTATATGGCCATCAGTTTATAAATATATGGGTACATATTTGATTTTTACTGTTTTTAACTTTATCACTTTTTATTTTGCGAATTACATACAGTACAGAGCTTAAAAATTGTTAAAGAGACACTATTGGTCCACAAAATTACAATAGCAAGGTGTGACTACTTCTGCCTGCTCAGGCTAGTTTTCATTTTAGTGGCCAACGACATGAATATAAGCACACCTCCTTGACTATGCACACCTTCTCTGTCTCTCTATCAGAGTAATCAGAGTATTATGCTTGCTTGCTGCCGACCAGCCGTCTGGAGCACGCACCACGTCTCTCTCTCTCTCTCTCTCTCTCTCTCTCAGAATAAATAATATGCTTGCCTGCTTGTCCAACGCGCACCATCTCTCTCTATTTCAATGATATCGCTTATTACTATGTATTTTTTCTGGAGCAACAGCAAACAAGTTTAGAGGAAGCTTATATTATAATAAATATTTTGTTTCAACGAGACATTCGAGAGAGAACAACACACGGCAGGTCTAGCAGGCAGGTTTAATATTTTAGTTCTTAAAAAAAGCAAGAGGGAGAGAGAGAGAGAGAGGGAGAGAGGGAGAGAGAGAGACGTGGTGCTCCAGAAGGCTGGTCAGCAGCATGCTGGCTTAATACTCTGATTCTGATAGAGAGAGAGAGAAGATGTGCATAGTCAAGGAGGTGTGCTTATATTTATGTCGTTGGCCACTGAAATGACAACTAGCCTGAGAAGGCGGAGAAATGCAGCAGTAGGCACACCTTGCTATTGTAATTTTGTGGAGCTATATTTCCTTTGTTAACATTTTATCTGCTCCCTACTGTACATATGAAAAGGCCAAGGCAGCGGTCGTTTCTTATCGCAATTTAGGCTCCGCCCCTGGGATAGCGTCCATAAAGTTAGCACAGTCCAAGCTCTTATCGCTGCGGTGATAAGAAAAGGGATAAGAAGGGCCGCTGTCCTAGGCTAAATGGTGCAATATAAGATAAGTGATTTTGTCAATCACTGTATTGAAAAAATAAAAATAAAAAATAATAATAAAAAAACATATCGCACTATTAAAATTAAATAATTTGGTAGTCGTATATTATTTTCATAAATATGCATTATGTTTATGAATTAGTATTATAATATTTTTTTTGCTATAAAGGATCGATACCTTAAACTCGCACTATACTTACACAATTTTTTTTTAATGTGTAGGCATGGGGTGTAGGCCTATATATATATATTGTATAATTAATAAATTTAATTTTAATATTTAATATATTAAATAATGTATATTTAATTTTTAAAGATTTAATTAGACTTGTGAGCATGGATTATTTTGGAGTGATTTTGAGGATTTGCTGTCGTTCTATTTGGTTTTATTCTGGTTTTATATCATTATGTTGCCCACAGTAGATGGTATACAGTCAGGATCGGCCTGGGAGGAAAAGGCCCGGTCCGCGAGATTAAAAAAGGGCCCGCAAACAAAGGGGGGTTTGGGGGCGAAGCCCCCAAAAAAACGCGCCGCAGGTGAAAATTTTTGAGGCCACGCCCCTTTTTAATTAGTAATTTACTTAAGGGAGTAGGGGACCGACGTTGGCCATTAGACTCAAACTTTTCTCGTCAAAACAATATGAAATTTTGCACAATGATACTTCAGCTTGAGACAATTTCAAATATATAAAAACTTTGTGGGGTCACCGTGAAAATTAATTTTATATGCGATTTTTTGAAATATTAAGCCCATAAGGCCCAATGTTAATTTCAATAAATTTTTTCTTATTTTCGGGACGGTCAAACACCATGAAATTTTTATCACGGCTAGGTGTAACCCTTAGCTACACAATGACACTAAATTTAGATCCAAAATACTTCTATTTTTTTTAGATATAAGGTCGGTACCCTACTCCCTTAAAATACTTCACTTTTTGTATATGAGATTTTTATGACATGCACACTACAAATAAAATCATTATAATGTTTTTAAATGAGCTAAGATAATGGAGAAAAATATGGTGTTACGAAAAAAGCTTAAATTACAAAATACAATTGAATAAAAACAACTATTTTATTTAAACGAGGAGAACGACAGCTTTCTATACTTATCCAATTCTTTTCTAGCGGACTGAGTACGTTTCAGTGCACCAGTATTGTGTTTATATTCTAGGTTAGAAAAAATTTAGGAGCGATAATTTAATTATAAATTTATCTTTACTAATTAGTATTGTCACACCGACACACTTGCCGCACCAAGTCACATTTCTTCCCCGCCGTTCAATCAAAAAGTCACCTTTTTTTATATTATTTTTACCAATATAAAGGGGGACAAATTATATGAAGGAGGTGAACAATAACAAAACAATTGCTAATTGACCACTAGAACTCTATAGAGTTCACTAGGAGTGCAATTTTTTTAAAAATTAAAAGCGGATAGAATTTTAAGATTGGATGTAATTTCTTATCGTCTTTTGAAATAAAAAGAAAATTTATCAGTCTGAAATTGTCCTTTTAATTTTCTTCTTCTTCTCCTTTTTTTTTTTTTTTTTTTTTTTTTCTTCTTCTTCTTCTTACATTTGTTAGTTTTTTTTTTTTTTTTTTAATTGGAGTGTTGTGGGCACGGCAAGGGCCCGCGCCCGGGGGGGCCCGGTCCGCAATCGCGGACTAGCGGACCTGGCCAGGCCGACCCTGGGTACAGTAGTCCATCTCCTATAGCGGGAATGTCAGATCGAATGCGCGCCATAATTCCGACTGGGTGAAGGTGACAGAACTAGAAGCCGTAATTTGAAGTAATGTTACGTGTAGTTCTGACAACTTCACCCAGTCGGAATTATGGCGCGCATTCGATCTGACATTCCCGCTATAGGAGATGGACTACTGTATAATATACTGTGTATGTTGCCTTTTCCATTGCTAAATGTCACTTGGGGGGCTAGATTTTGTTTTAAAAGTTTTCCGCAAAAATGAACAAATGAAATCTAGAACGCAAACTTTGAATAATCAGTGAAGGCAACATTTTAGGATTTTAGGATATCTCCAATCGTTGCAAGGTGCATCGGTGCATCACAGCATTTGATTTAAGATATTGTAACTTAAGATTATAATTTTAAATATTTTTTTAAATTAGCTTTGCTTTGTTTATAGTAAAATAGTACGAATGTTTATTCTTTGACTCGGGCTTAAATTTATTAAAATTTTATTTTTTTCGTTATGTTGGCGTCACTGTATAAAATTTATCATCTGCAAGAATGGCCGCCTACTCCTTTATTGGTACCTGGGAGGTAAGAAAATATTAAAATTACTCTTATTTTTTGCAAAATTTTAATAATGAAAGATATATTTTAAATCTTTAGTTTTTCATTAATGAAATGAACAGACCTGAACCTCTCTAAATACTATATTAATGTCAAAATACTCTATTTTTAAGTCTTCGGGTTATCAATCTCTGTCGCTTATGTATGTATGCATATATTTTTTTCATTTTCTTTATTCTTTTCCCTGTGTGTAATATAAAGAAGATAAATATTATAAAATAGGAACTGACAATCTTATATGAAAATATCTTGTGGTTTAAATCTTCACTTTCAAAATACGCATAAAAAATAAATATGATACCTTCAAAATTCTTTTTTTATTTTTAGAGCTGGAGGCAGAAAATATATGTATATGTATGTATCATACATACATATGCATACCTACAAATGTATGTATGTATAATATGTACATATCATATATACAATATTGTACATACTGTACATATGTACATATACATACATACATGTTATCAGATTTGTATGCAAACTAAAATATTTAATCTTATAAAGACATACATACGATTTCAATGCATATTAAAATGGATATATATATGCATATTTATATGAACACTTTTCTCTATTAACATACACATCATATTTACAGCTCTGGCCAAAAGTTTAAGAACGGGGCAGCGGCGGCCGCAGCGTTTTCCCATAAAGATAACATAGTTTGGTTGCGGGTTGCCTATACAAATTGTTCTCAAACTTTTGGCCAGAGCTGTACATGTATAAATAATTATGTTAATTGATCAAAAACTACAAATGATGTATCTACATACTGGTAATTTTACAAATAAACAAAAATTAATTTACAGAATTTTTGTATGGCAGTAGACCTGCACTTTACATATATATAATGTACATGAATTATGTAACGTATAGAATAGAGTACAGTATATGGAGGAAAATTTGCTGTTTCAAAATTTAATGTTAACATTTTTCCATTCCATTATACCAAAATATATGGTACATATTATGCTACTTTTTGGCCACTTAAATGTCTGGGCCACTTTTCGGCCACTTATGATTTTAAAATTATTCTAGGAGACATAAGCACTTGAAATTCTGGCACACTGTTGACAAAATTTTTTGGAACTAGGAAAACAAAATTTAGCTTTTGATTTTTTTTTTTTTTTTTTTTTTTTTGATTTTTTTTTATTTTTTTGATTTATTTAATAACCTTTCAAAGTTTTAGAGGCTGAAAAGTGGCATGCCTACCATGCATATACTTGTAAATATTACCCACTATACCAAAAGTGTTTATAATAATTTTAGCTATGTACCATATTTAAATACTTGGAATTGAGGTATGCACTTATACCTCTATCCTCTATCACCTCTATCTAATACCTCTATCAGAGGTATTACCTCTGTCCTCACATGCATTCTGATCCCATAAAAAATTAACTGATGTTGATGTTAGATCTAATATTGCGTTTTATTAATTATTTACACCCTAAAATGTGACATTCATATTCATTATATAACAACTATGATGTATTGAAACAACAGTACAGTAGTCACAGTCAGGGCTGTTTTGGTCGCATCTGCCTCCATTTCGATGTGCTGTGCATGCATAGTATGTAGAAACAGAGGCGGATGTGGGCGATATTGCTCGTAGTCAGCCTCAAATACATATATATACAATATATACTATGTATATACATGTATATACAGGTATATACAATTAGTATATACCTAACATAATTTAAGTAAGTTGACAATTCCATTTAAAACCTTATACAAATGTAATTTATTATTTGATTGTAGGAGAGTGAAAATAAAGATATTTAGAATTTGAATTTTGAATTTGAAACTACTGAAACCAAAATCTGAAAATTACCATCACTGTACTGTAAATTCCCTTTTTATTACTTTTTTTTAGATCACTGGTTGTGTGTCACAGAGCGGCCCTACAGAAAAGTCTGGCATAGAAGGGTAAGACATTAGTTCAAATGCTTTTAAGTTTGGTTATGGTACTGTATTAATATAAATGTTATGATGATTTCAGCACACAATTTAAATTAGATGAGAGTGGAGACGTGACGTGGACTGTTGCAGAGGGAGTTGAGGCACTCCCACTCTTCAGCTGTGAAACATATGAAGTGTACTCAACCTCCCTAGCTGGAGTCGTAATTAGATTTGGAGCATATGCAGGACATGTCATAGAGTTCAGGGTAAGTTCCAGCTATGGAATTTCTCTACACATGCTAATTATTTAAAGTCACATTAATTATCATGCAATATTTCAACATACTGAATAATGTGTGACAATAAAATAAAGTTCCTAAGCCTAAATAGTTATTTATGATCCTAATGTTGCCAGGTTGATCACCCTGCACCTCACAGCAGCATGCTACTTACCTGTGAAGGCTGGTGTTTACTACAGTGCAGGAGGATTCCTGGAGCAGAGCCTGAGGTGCCTCTTGATTTTCCCTTCTCTTTCTTACCTGCCCTGGATGAAGGCTTCTTCTCAGATGTCACAATCAGAGCGGAAAATAATAAAAAAGTAAGCATAGCTTGTAATCCTTTGATCAATATATTTACACAGTATTTATTCATATTGCAATGGAATTATAATTTGTTATCATTAACCACATACATTTTGGGTGCAAAGCACACATTCATTTAATTCAGCTAATATATAATTACTCAAGCTTTAACTTTGATTTTTTTGAAATGCTTAATTGTCTCTAGAAATATTTGGTATTGTCATATCTTTCAAATATGTACTTTAATTTTAAATTCTGTGCCATATTTTATAACAAACAGTGTTCAGTGTTTTATTAAATAAAGTAACTTTATTGATCAAGATAAATAAATACCTAAACATGATACCATTAGAAGGAAAGGATAGAGTGAATATCAATAGCCTTACCAAAATGAAACAATGTCCTATGGTTTAGAGAAAAATCTTGCTAGCACAGAGATAATAAACACATTGAATCTATTATTTCTGTGCTAGGGAGATTTTCACAGAACTTTAAGGCATCTCTTTAAAACCTTTGCAGGTTTCTTCTGTCCTTTCCTTTTAATTTTATCTTACTCAAACCCGGATAATTTATTTACCTAAATTCAGCTTAAAGTAGCACAGAAACTAAATTTTTTGAAGTTGTGTTTAATCCACTATTTAGTACTACTATGTAAGAAAATAATTTTAAATGTCGTTTGGAGCCGATGCGCCTCTTCCTTTTAATTAAAAAATTACATCAAAGTTTGACACGCCCCCTTATATATTCCAATTCACGAATTCACGTATCTTCAGAATTGTCCCACACTTTTTGGTCACTTTTGGTGGCCATAATTACATTAACAGGTATTGCCGCTTCATACAAGGCAATACCTGTTTGTCATTTTGACCATAAAATGTGGCTGAGTGCTGATTAAAACTAAAAACTTACAAGAATCGAAGTATAAAAGTCATCGTTGCTTGGCCTAGCAACGATCGAACTTTAATTTAATATTTAAATTAGAAGGAAGAAGGAATAGTCACATCAAAGTTTAACAACTTGTAAAATTGTTTTTGTAACTAGTAGATTCTAAAAGCCAGGGTGTCTGTGCACCTTTAATACCTAAATAAATATATGAATATTAAGTTGTATTTGGGCAAATAGTAAGTAATTTTAGCAATTCTGTACTGTAATCTTAAAATTAATCTTGTGGATTACCATGTTTTTGTTTGCCAAACTAACTCAAATGCATTTCCTTTAGTTTGCAGTGCACAGCTGTGTACTACGTCTGGGAGCGCCAGAGCTTGAGTGGGACTCTTGGCTTGCTCGTAGAGATGAGATGGCTAGAGACCCTACTCTCACACTGCCCCCACCCCCTCTCTCAGGCTTGCCAGAAGATGTGCTAGAGACATTACTCTACTATGTGTACTCTCAGAGCTTGCCACCTGGACTATCAGAGGAAACTGCACAAAACTGTGTCACACATGCAGCTTCCTTACCAGGGTTTGCCCCACTGGCTCAGGCTTGTCAGCTGTACCTCAGCAACATGGCACTCAAACATCGTAAGTCAACCAATACTATGTTTCTTTAGCTACTTTCATCAGTAAATATTGATAACTTAATACTATGATTGAATTGTAGTGTTTTAAATTGAGAATTCTATGTGTTACAGAGATCATAGGCCTGGTGACTGATATGCATGCATGTGCTGGTAATATCATAAACTACTTCAGTAGCAAAGCATCTCCAGGAGAACATTCCAGTACTGAGAACCTGGGCAGCAATCCAGCTAGACTATGCTTTGTGGTCAAGCAAGCTGTACGAGAGAGTGCTGTCGGTAAGCATTGATTTATGTACACATAATATTAGTAGTTACTTCTGAAAAGCTATACATAGAAATTATAGGAAATAGATGTGAAAAATTTGTCAATGGGAGATAGTGAGCACGGAGCTGACAGGCACGTCTTGTGTAAAAGAGGATTTGAGGGGAGGAAGGTATGAAATTATTAGTTGATATTACCTTGTATTACCTTCAACTTATAGAAATACGTTAGTGAAAATGTCCATTAAAATTTTGTCATGGAATTAAGTATAACTTTTTAAAAGTTATATTAGCTGGTTCATATAAACATCCTGAGATGTAGTATTTTGGCATCTGTTCCAGCTGCTGCCAAATTAGTCCTTCTGTGTGAACTCTTCTCAAAGCGCAAGTCAGAGTTATCTAGAGATGAACGCCATGAAGTGGTCCGGTATGCCAAATCTCGACTGCCAGTATTTCTAAGCCAGCTGTGTCGTCTACTGCATGGGGTGAAGGCTACGTTCAGTGCTATGTCATCATCTCAGCGTCATGAACTTGCAACCTACCTTGTGCCAGAGGTACAGTATACGCCCATTTCTATGTTGTAATGATAAATTTCATTTCTAGATTATATTTATTGCCCCCCCCCCCCCCCCTAGTTCCTCTTAGAGCCTGCATACTGTATTTCAAACTAATATACCAATTTTCTCATTTTTCAGATTGAAACAGTATTGGATGCAATTTCATCACTAGCAGGGGGTTTGAAAGTTGCAGTTGAACAGATTTTACTTGCTTTGTCGTCTCCAGTAGATCCAAGCCAGAAAAACAACAAATCATCTGTGACTGAGGTGCTAGGCAAATCCCTTAGAAATGTAAGTACTAAGTTCTATTATTGCTCTTAATTAAGTACAGTCATTAATTCACATCAATGGACATGTCATGTTGGGGTAAGATTTGTGATGAATCTCAAACTGTTGAACATAGTTGAAACAAAAGTAGATTTTCATGTTACACCATGTTTATCTAGAGCAGTAAATATGTTAAAAGGGATTCCTTCTGACTGGGACTCAAACCCAGATCTTTGGCTTCCCAAAGGGGAGGGTGCCCGATGGTGTAATGGTTAGCACAGTGGCCCGGGAAGCCAAAGATCTAGGTTCGAGTCCCAGTCAGGAGGAATCCCTTTTAACATATTTACTGCTCTAAATAAACATGGTGCAACACAAAAATCTACTTTTCAATACTTCCCATGTAAAAACAGGCGCTAAATTACAAACTCACATAATTGAAACAGTTTTGTTTTCTTGTATAATAAAAATAATAAGCTAACAATTTTCTCCAGTGGACCTCTTATAAGTTAATTTAATAACGCAGCTTGTAAAAATCACAGCTACATAACTGATATTTGCTTGCAGGTGCTGCATATTCGCGAGATGACAAAACTGAGGAATTTCCACCAAAGAATAACATGTAGCCTAGTTCATCTATTGCAAAAAAAGTAAGTTGTTTATGCACTTTTTTTTTCAACTGCTGACTTCTTGTGTATATTACAGGGAAAGCTTCAGTGATTTGACAACAGCAAACAAGGTGCGGTCTGTGTCTCGTAACCTTGAGCAGCTGATTGAAGAACTGCCTGTGTTCTTGTTACGCTTGGAGGAAGTCATGGCTGCTTTGGATGACAAGCTTGAGTGGCGGGAATTTAAGTTCTGTTTCAAAGTCGGAACTTCCAAAGTGGTATGTTTCTACTTACCTGCAACTACAGAATTTACTCTGTAGTTATATGAATAATAAAAATAAGACAGGGATAGGAAACTTCTATATTTAATAATCAAAAAAGCTGAAAGCTTCACAAATAATACGGTACATTTTTATTGTTAATTTTTATGGCTTAAAATATTTTGTGTCAAATCCAAGTAGAGCCAATAACTGAGCTATTTTCAGTATTTCTATGTCATTTTTACATTAGGCTATTATTATTTATTTTTTTTTTCCACAAGCTTACATTTATTTAGGTAGGAAAAGTTCTTAAAAGTGTAAAAGTTAGTCAATCATTCACATGAAATATTTTTAATGCTATAATTTGAATATTGTACGTATCTAAATTTCAGTCGGGAGCCCTGCAGAAGCTGTTAGGTCACCGTGCAGTATTGCATGACACACTGGTGCAGCTTTGTGAGATGGTACAGCGTGATGCATTCACTCAGTCCCTCGTTGCCCTCAACCTGCTTGACCCTCCAAATCAGTCACAGGGATCCTCCAGTCCTGCAGCTTCCAGGGCATCAGGCTCATCCAACTCTAGTAGTTATGGCACTCCTAAGCAACATGGATATAAGGTACATATTAATTATAAGTTACGTACTAAATAAATACATTGCAAATACATGTTATTTACCGTTACTTTCCTTGTTTCAGTTAAATCTAGTTGAAAGCTTTTGTGTTCCCCCTGTGGCACGGAAGAGTAGGTTATCAACAAGTGCCTTGCAGTTATTGCGCTCAGGAGACAGTGCAGACATGCTTTTTGAAGTGGTTACTTCTGCAGGTAAGTCTCCTTAAAGTATGTTCACAATTTCACAGAAGAGACTACTAATAACAACTTTACTTTGTTAACAAAAGGCTTCCATTAGGGGGAAAAGTTTTCACATTTTTCATTGAAAATCACAGGAGCCAGAAACCAATCTGATTCTTTCTTTTTACTTGATAGTAACCCAGGTTTTTTAGTATTACAGTATTAAATTTTATTTAAAGTAAGGGGAAATTATACATACTTATATTGATTTAGAAAAACTGTGCTGAACACAACTTCAATAATTTTTGAGTTAGGAGCCTTCCCTAGTGTTGCAATTTAAGTGATTGAAATGGTTTTAATATTTGCAGCAAACTCAGAGAATGTGGCTGCTGATGTGCCAGCCGAGGCAGCTGCTACCAGTGAACCAGAAGTGTGTAGTCTGAAAGCACATCGAGTGATAGTGGCAGCACGTTGTGATTGGTTTAGGCGAGCATTGCTATCAGGAATGAGGGAGTCTATTGATAGGTAAATGTAAAACAATACCTATGTAATACAGTTGTAAACATGGTATTTACAATCATGATTTACCCCTGTTGAGACTGCCTTAAAAGCATTGTTTACAGATAAAAACATGTTTTTATAACACCCCCTTTTGCGACTGTTGATTATTATTTTTATTGTTTTCTCTCTCTCTCTCTCTTTCTCTTATACTGAAAGTATTGTATTGAAGCATGCATTATAATGTTAATATTTTGCAGGAAAATTGTGGTGCACGATACTAGCCCTGCTTTGTTTCGTATATTCCTTGACTACTTATATTGTGGTCGTCTAGAACCAAGCAGTATGTCGACTGACCAGCTGACAGATCTCATGTTACTGGCTGACCGTTATGAGCTGGACTGCTTGAAGCAGGCATGTGAACATGCACTCAAGTCACACATCGATGATGAGTCTGCACTGTATCTTCTCAGTATGGCAGATCAGTTCAATGCTAGGGTGCTCAGGGTGAGTTTTTATCTTTACATGTGAAATAAAATTATGTTATCACTTTTATTTTATTTTTAAGGGGTCATGTAGTTCAGGCAGGTAGCGCTGTGATCAAATTAGTGTTTAATAATTATTTAAACCATTTTCTGAGGTATTTTAAAAAGTTTTAAACCAATGGGGCGTCTAGATAAATATCTTAGCTTTTATTCAAAACAATAAAAACCAAGAAATTTTATTTACTTCAGTTTTTGAATGTGAAGGAAAGAAATTAAATGATGAGCTCATGTTCAACTCCTTCCTTCACATACAAAAACGTACAAAAACTGAACTACTGTACTGTAAATAAAATATCTTGGTTTTTATTTTTATTGTTTTGACTTACAGCTAAGATGTTTATCTACACAACCCACTAGTTTAAATCTTCTTAAACACCTCAGAAAACAGTTAAAAAAATTATTAAACATTAATTTGATTGCAGCGCCACCTGCCTGACTAACCCATTCCCCCTTAATATTAATATTTATTATTGTTTTTATTATTATCATCATTTATTTTTGTTTGTAAAACAATGCATTATGTGTTGTAGAGTGCTTGTCTCAACTTTATCTCTGTGAATCCTGACTCCATGGAAAGTGAGATGTTTGAAGAACTGCCTCAAAGTCTGCAAGCAGAAATTTATGATCAAGTCATCTGGGTGAAACCGAAGAGATCACAGACTACAGAAAGGTAAAAACTTGTTGTATTATTCGACCTCTTAAGCTGTTACTGATGTGACATACGGTATGTAATGTATGTACCAGGTTGCTGCTAGGGTCATGTCAAAGTCCAGACACGTCACCCACCTCTGTCTCTTCAAGTCTGGCAGACTTGGAGGAAATGACAGCACATCTGCACATGCGCGCGGCTGGAGAGGTCAGTTATTGTCACTTAAACCTGTTGCATTTAGCTTCAGCTTCTATTGAATTCAATGTTTAATTTTAGGCTATCAAATGATTATTATTAGCAGTTCATTGTCTTTATGCAAAAACATTAAATAATAATAAGTGACAAATGTCATGGCCTGACAAATGTCTGACTCACTCTTGCACCTAACCTTAACATGGTTCAATTTAAAAATCAATAGTATTGACAATTATAACTGGAAAAAAAAAACACATTAAAAATTAATTGTACTAAGGGCTGTAAGCTGCAACCTCTAGTTAAACCTTAGTTATCTTTTTTTAATTGTTGCAACAATCAAAATAACAACTTAACTACGGTTTAACTAGTTAGTTAGCGTCGCAGCTTACGGGGGTTAGTATAATAAAGAGTATGCGTAATTCATTAAAAAAAAAAGCGATATAATTATGTATAAAAGAAGAAGATATGAAAGAAAGGGAGAAAGAGAGAGAAAAGGAAAAATGGATGCTATGCTAATGCTATTGGATGCTAATATTTAACAATATTTTTTTTTTCTGAAGGTATAAGTTTTCATAAGCATGTATTTTTAAAAGAATTTAAGGATGAAGAATTTCTTAATTTGCAGGGAAGTGTATTCCATAAGCAGGATGACGTAGTAGTGAAGGAATTTTTATAGACAAAAAGACTTTTTTTTTTTTTTTTTTTTTTTCAACGTGTTTTACGCTTTTGAGTCTCTGTCATTAAAGCGTCTTTTTTCAATGCTAATTATCAAAATCAAAACGTATTACCTGACATTTTTGATGCGGGATTTAAGGTGCAATTAATAACTGCTATTTGAGCATTCAGCCAGGATGAAAAATAATAAAATTAAACTGCTTATACATATAATTATATTGACTAATAAAGAAACAGGTGTTTGGAGGCCAACTGTAAGTGATTTCGATCACTTCCGCATCCTTTTCAACGTACTCTGCACATGCAGAGTACGTTGACATGGAAGCAGATGTGATTGTAATCACTGAAAGGTGGATCTAAAGAGCTGTTTCTGTTTTAGTCAATTATATAAATCTTGTTGCTTCATCTAAAAGCCGCGGCAAAAAATTGAATGTTGTTCAGAACTTTATGAAACACATTTATCCATCAGGATTCTAAAAATGAAGCCACTTTTATATGTAGATATATATATATCGAGGGTGCTCCGCTATAATGTCCTAAGTCCATTTGACCTTGAAAAATATTTTTTGCTGCAAATGACCTGAAATGGATAAATCCAAAATTTGGGGTTGATCCGACGATTTTTTATTTTTCAAGGTCAAGTGGACTTAGGACATTATAGCGGAGCACCCTCGATATATATATATATATATATATATATATATATATATATATATATATATGCAACATACATATATATATATATATACATATATATATATATATACATATATATATATATATATATATATATATATATATATATATATATATATATATATATATATATATATATATATATATATATATATATATATATCAGTTGCTGAATGCCAAAATCCCCACATCCTCAAATCCCCAGCGGAAGAAAAGAAAGAGGGGGGAGGCATTACATTTAATTATTTAATTTAATAATCATTACGATTTTGTATCTCTGTGATTCATGTCTTACAATCGTAGTTTAAGTTGTAATGAGATTAAATTGTGTTCAGGAGGCGCGAGGATCTGTAGAGGAACTGCTGCCAGATCCTGCACGCCTGGAGGCATGCTTGGCGCAACTGCATGACATAGTCGGCTCTGGTGCTCCTCATGAGAGGCTCGTTCAAGTTGCTCTCGCAGCAGACTATGATGTGAACCGAGCTCTCAACTTCTTTTTCTCATCATCGCCATCATTTTCTTGAGTCCCGTGCTCACCTCCACTGCTTGCTACACGTGATATTAAACCTTTGTGCATCAGCCATCAAGCTAATATCAACTCTTTCTAAGTTTTCTTTATCTAGATTATTTTATAATGATGCTTCTTGCAGGTTTTTTTTTTTTTTTTTTTTTTTTTTTTCATTTGTATGAGCTGCATTTTCAAATCTCATCTGTTTTTAAGTAAGAAAAAAATATATATAATAATTTAGAATGTCCTTTCCATTCCAACTTTCAACAGAAAATTAGCTAACTTAAGGTTAATGCATTTGTTACTAAAATGCGCATTTGGCTTGCATTTTAACTTCATAGTATATTTTTTAAAATAAATTGAACTGAATATTCCCTATAGATACAACATAGGCTTAATTTTTATTTCTACTAGAGTATTTTTTTTCCTGTTCTTTTTATTTTTATTATTTCTTATTCTAGATGCTAATATAGAATATGAAAAATGCATTCGATTTTTCGAGGTGTATAAAAAATTGTATGTAAGAGTTTTAATGGATAAAAATAAAAAGAGGAAATGGGAGGGGGGAGGGGAATAATGTTGTGATATAAACTATATAACTCAATCACGTAACTCTTGGTATAAGAAGTTAATATTATTTTTAAGGGGGGCTTGGACAACAGAATGTTTTAAAAGGAGTAGTGGATCTAAATGAAAGATTAATTTTGGATTAAAACAGTGGAATGGCAGGAGTCTTACATATTTTTTCTTCTGATGATATGAAATGTTTTTAATCATTCTCTCTAATTAATTGAGACATTATATATTATATTATGGAAGTATAGTAATAATGTATGGCGTTGTTTTTAACTCTGCTAAATAGACAAGATGCTAGAGGCATTGATGCAAACTTGGCCTTAGACTAACTATGTGTATTTTCTGCTCCCTTTTTGATGAGCAAAAGCGAGCAAATCTCTATTTATCAATAAGAAGAAAAATAAAAAAAGATAAAATAATGATTGTTGTTGTTACCAGTAGTGCACTAGAGTACCTTTATAATAATGTTGGTTGTTTTTAAGCTTACAAGCCCATTGTACTTTTTTATAATTATTGTATTAATGATAAAATATTGTAATATCAACTATAAACCTAACTAATATTATTATGAATTTAATGTAAACTTTTTTTTTTTCTTTTTTTTTTTTTTCTTTTAAATCAAATGTTTATTATTATTTTATTAGAATTGTAAAGAACTATATTATAAATCTTTGTAATTGTATAAAATACAAGTAAATGTCTTGATCTTTATAAATTAGCTATTAAATAAAAAAAATGTTGGTAGTCTTAAATTAATAATAATAATATACCATAGGATCACCAAAATGTTGTAACACAACTCTTTGTTGTTACACATTTGAGGAGAAATGAAATCTTTTGAGGTTTCATCTTGAGTTTTTCTTGTACACAATTTTTCTAATGTGCAAATTTTGCATGCATAATACAACTTATATTTAATCTTAAATATTTGTCATGCAGGTAAAAAAAAAAAAAAGTATAATAATACTGAAATAATAAATATTGCATTACAAAAATAATTGAAAAGAAATGAAGGGAAATTTTAATGAACAAGATGAAGATGTTTACTTGTATCTGTGGTGTTCATCACTTTATTGAACTTGCACTTTTATCTTCACATAATCCAAATTTTATAACGCACACATTATAATATATTACATGCATCTTTTCAGCTTTTTAAGACAATTATTGTGACCAAAATATTAACACATGAAAGTCAAAAAAACAAAAAAAAAAAAAAAAACAATAATAATGATAAATATTAAATAAAAAAAAAAATATTGTTGGCAATTTAATAGGCTTGATGAAGCTAACTTGAAGTCTTTCATTGTAAAGCTGTTGGCAAACTTTGTTCCCTTTATTCCATTCATAAAAAAATGATGATCAACTTCAGTTACAGTATATTAAAGGGTTGTGTATTTTTAAGATCAAGGGAAGTGGGTTTGTAAATACGCTTTAAAAAAAAATCGTTCTATATGAAAGAAATTAATATTAAATCATAAACAGCCTAGATAAATGTAATTGAATTAAAGAAATATAAGTATCCTATTGTTATTACCACACACCTTACATTTAGTTCCATTATTATTATTATTTTGTCATTTCAAGTGTCAAAGTTTTTTTTTTTACAATAATATTTTGTTCCACCATTATTATTATTATTATTTTCATTTTGTAATTAAAAATTAATATGCGCAATAATAATAGTAATGTTCCCAATTAAATTAAGTATATATTTAGAACAGGGATACATAATTGCTTATTGTGATTCTATATTTTGCCCTACCATTCTATATATTGCCACACTACTATTTTACCCAAAGTCTGTATCAAAATTTTTTAAATGCAATTCAAACTCTCATGATAAATCTTAAAAAAGAAGAAAAAAAAAAGTGATAAATAATGAAAAAAGACATTTTGCGTATATAGTAATTTAATTAAAATTTACATTCCAAAGATGTTTCATGATAACTGATTATCATATTCTTTTGACCATTGAAAAACATCTTGTACCAAGCATTCCATAAGACTTCGTAATTATATAGTGGCAATAATAATAATAATAATACATGCTTGGTATATGTTATAGATTAATTTTTGTCTTTGATGTAAAATATTGTGCAATACTTGCCAAACTATGATATAGCCTATGTATTCTCACAAATACAATCACAACACTTTAAAATAATAGTATACTGTACTGTATTAATTTGATAATGAAAAAGATTTTACTCACAGCCACTTTTGGAGCATGAAATTTAAGTTTACTGCAAGCAAAATACGTAGCATTATAGTTAAATATGGCCCTGGTGGAAGGCAGTTAGAAAATCTTTTTCATTTTCTAGTTTTGGATGAAAGATTTTAGTAAGGAACTTGCTTTGAAAGAAAGCAAATCATTCAACTTTTTTAAATAAAAAATTCAAGGCTAGGTACAGCTGTACATCAAAGTGGATATAATAATAAATATATAGAAAGTATCTGTCAGTTTTTATTATATATTAAAATCAGTCTTTTTATCATCTGATTATACCACAATAATGTTTATATTTTAAAACTTGATTGTAAAAGTTCACTTAATGCTTAAATTATTGTAAATATTTATTGGCAGCTTTTATAAAAGATTCTGAAATACTGTATGTAATTTTCGCTTGTAAATTTATTACTTTGAATAAATTTTAGTAAAAGATTACAAAAATAATTATGAAAAGTGAACATATATAGATTATGCTTGTTTATAATTGTATGTACCTTATTATAATTTTTGCTACTTTATTTCTTATGATTTATCTGCTTGTAAACAAATTTACTAGAAAAATAATTTCTTGCTTTATTTATATGTGCAAGAGAGGTACAGTAGTTAAAATTGCAGAAATCATTCTTTCTCATCCTTTTAACCCCACATACTAAAAACCATTATTGATCCTATAACCATTCCAATCTCTGTTTTGTTTTCAAAAGACTTGTAATTTGCTTATATATTCATCCTCTCTCCTACTTTTTTCTAGTCATTCTAATTTGTTCTGGCATATTAGGCATTAAAAATTGTATGTGTCCACAGCCAAATGAAATTGTTGTTTAAATCTTATGTATAACTTGCCCATTTTAAATTTAAAAAAATAATAATATAAAGAGAGGCCTATCTTCCTAAGATGTAATGATTGATTATTGATATTTACTAAAATATAAAACTTTCTGAAATTTGGTGAAATTTATTTTATTTTATAAAGTTCAGTTGCAGTGAATACTTCTTTTTAGAATTTTGCGTTCCTTTTTATGACAGTCAGGCATTTGTTCAGTACTTAACTTAAGACGTTTCAAGGGTGACAGCCCTCTTCTTCAGTTGCTTAGAGTAAAGAAGAGAGAGCCGTTGCATTCAAAATGTCTTAACGTAATTGATCTTGGAAATATATAGGCCTATATTATATACTATAGCATTATATTCAAAGTCCTAAAAAAATTATTGAATCAAGTATTATATAATCCTGGAAATTTTCACTGTGAAAAATGCACTTGTAAATTTTTTTTATACTTATGCCTATATTTCAGTCTTGGGGTGTTCAAGTGCGATTTCAAACAGTTGTCGAACAACACATGAACTCAAACAGTTCGTGTTCTTTGGATTTTTTGAGACTTTCGAGTTTGTGTTCAATGAACACCATTTCACTACTGAGTGTTCGAAATTTCGAACATGATATCAAATCGAACACCCTTTCAATTAAATTTTAGGTGTTAAAAATTAAATATTAAAAATTGATAAATATGTAAAATAAAAAGAGTTTCGACCATTCAAAAATCGGGCACCACAAACATGGTGACAAAGCGCAAGGATGTGAAAGGGGTCTATATATATGTTACAACTTTAATATTTGGTATATTATCATTGATGTCAATTACACTTATTATTAGAATTATTCTTTTACATAACTAGAAATATTCAGTCATAAAATTGTTTAAAAAAAATTCGTAAAATAAGCTTTATGCAAATTTATATTTCTCTGGACAAATTTAATAATGAATATTCAATCATTTGTAGTATTTGTTCAAATTTGTGCGATCTAGTCGCCGGTTCCCATTTGCAGTGTTTAAATTTGCTGACCTTTCCCCTCCATCTATGCGTTAACAAAAGTGACAGTCGTAATGTATAAAATCGCGCTTGTATTTGCAGCTGTTGGGCATTTGCATAAAACATTAATCATTTTCTATTAATATCAATACTAATTAGGCATTTTTAACATTCAATTCACGTTATTTAAGTTTTGGACAACATTTAAGACAGTAAAAATTGTATGCAGGTTGAAAGTTTTGCAAGATAAAGGCTGCATAAAAAAAATAAGTTTTGATGGATGTAATCCTGTGTTCAGACTTCAACAGAATATATTTTAGCAGTTTCAATTTGACTGCTGCAAAAGGAGTTTAGATTTCTAGACTTATCAATAAAACTTATATCAATAATCTTAATTTAATTTGTATACATTAAAATGACATCGGCGCTATATCTTGAACATTATCTAGACAGTAAGTATCGAAGGGGGCGTGGTTCTTACTTTTTTCCGCAACAGTTTGTTATGTTTATATATGTACATTTTAAAACACTACTGCACTGTACGTACAAAAAGTTTTATTTAAATTTTTAATAGTCAAACTTCATTATACTAGAAAGCTGTGTACCATCATATTATTCAGATAAATTGGTGAAGTGTGTGCTTAACGTGTTTAACTGTATAGGTTTGGAGCACCTGCCCATCGAGTTGCAACGGAACTTTACATTGATGAGAGATCTTGATGCTCGTGCCCAAAATCTAATGAAAAATATTGACAAGCTAGCTGATGAATATTTACAAGGACTCCGAAACGCAAAATCTTCAGGCCCTGATAAACGCAAGGAACAAATGTCCAATATTCAGAAGCAATTTAATAAAGCTAAAGAATATGGAGATGACAAAGTTCAGTTGGCAATACAAACATATGAACTGGTAAGGTTTAAAAAAATATATACACGATTTTGAAAAGCATTTTAGACCTATATTTGTAACATTATACATATTGTTGTTATTTAAGTATGTATAACATAAAATACAACATTACAATTTATTATTATTATTATTATTATTTATTATTCACATAGGTCATACATATTTTACATACAATTGGTCGCATATTTAATCTTGCGATCAGCGAGCTATGCTCATACGAAAGCAACTTAGTAAAAGAAAGTCAAATGTTTTAAGAAAGAAAAAGCAGAAAAATCTCTGCTCTTTGCCTCTCAAACTAACATTTCTTACCAAACAATAAAATCCTACTTTCAATGTATACAGCTCTGGCCAAAAGTTTGAGAACGATTTGTATAGGCAACCCGCAACTACACTTTGCTATCTTTATGAGAAAACGCAGCGTCCGCCTCTGCCCCGTTCTTAAACTTTTGGCCAGAGCTGTACATACTGTAATCACTAGGCTTGTTTATTGACCGGTTGGTACCTTGCCCCTAAAAAATTCACAATCCCCTTTTAAAAAAACATTAAGGGGTTGTCATTTTTTCATATTCCAGGAACACAAAGTAGGGTTTACGTGCAAGCTCAATGTCGCTTTTAAATGTAGCAACTGAAAATTAAAAGATTTGATAAAAAAAATATATATAGGCCTATAAATAAAAAATAATAATAATAAAAAAAAAAAACATAGATAGATAGATTAGGAAAAGTTGAGGAATGGGAGATAGTTATGAGCTGATAAAACCCTGTCAGTCTAAGATCATTTTTATCTCCCATTCCCCAATTTTTTTTACCTGTGTTTTTCTATCACATCTTTTATTTATCCCAAAGTCGGAAGTTCAATTCTATGAATTTCTTGATTTTGTGAAATGCTCAGTTAGGTCCTAAGCAGACTTCAATATAAGCATGGCAATGTTAAAGCTCTCAATTTTGTGAAATGTCCATTTTCTGGGTCTTTTGCTATTTCACAAAATTGAGAGTTTACTGTATCCATAGTCCATACTACCTAACAAAACTTATGGATATTTTATATTATCTCTATTTCCAAGCTTTGCTGGTATGTAGCAAATCTTCCTCTAAACTCTGGTTCTTTTATATACATTGGTGCAGGTTGACAAGCACATTCGACACCTAGACTCGGACTTGGCAAGATTTGAAGCTGAGATTCAAGACAAGGCAGCAGCAGGCAGCTCACGTTCTGCAGATGAAACCACTGGTCATAAGAGTATGTTATCCTTTTTGTTTTGTTTCTTTGTGTCATATTATACCAATTTTGCACTTGCCAATAGTGGTAATATATATTGAAGCAGGATAATCACCTGCTTTCTATGTAATTATTCTCTTTAATATCTTCACTTTCATTTTCTAAATATTATAGGGTTGATACCACTTACACCTTTACATTCAGAGGATCTTGATAAAGGTATTGCTTTGCAATTGAATGGGCTTAAGTTTTCTAAAATAATTTCAGTCATAATTATACTACTGTATTAAACAAATACTAGGGTAATGTGTACAAACAAACCTATCCCACCTTTTTGTGCAATAAATAACTATTTTAAACGCACATTATTGTTATTCAGGTCGCAATAAGAAGACTAAGGAAAAGGAAAAGAAGAAGCGAGGATCGTCTGCCGCTGGCGCCAGCTCTGAAGAGGAGCCAGCAACTGTGGTGAAGGCACGCAAGAAGCAGAAGCGTGGAGGTGGCAAGGCCCAAGCTGCCAAGACATCTGAAGCTGCTGTAACAACACCCCTCAGCGGCTTAATTGGAGGACACCCCTCAGATGTCCTGGACATGCCTGTGGATCCCAATGAACCCACCTACTGTCTGTGTCACCAAGTCTCATATGGAGAGATGATTGGATGCGACAACCCAGATGTAAGTCTTTGTTTCTTTATTTTTATAAAATGTTAAGAATTTTGAGTTTGTTACCACCGTCACAGTAATGTATGTACTGGGTTAAAGTTCCAGAATGTGGAGTAGAGATAACCTGCATTTTTTTGGCAGAATGTCTATAAACCCTGTTATGAAACTTTAGTCCAGTGCTTTACTTTGAATTTCCCTAAAATACATAGTATATTTTAACCTTTGTGATGATTTTTAATTACAATTAATAGAAAGATAAATATGTAATACAGTACAGTTTATTGATTTTGCTGCATGATTTAAAATCTAATTAAAAAATATATATATATTCTTATTGGGCACATTATTATTATTATTATTTTAATGTAGTACAGTTTCAGACAAACAAAAGGTTGCTATTTAAACTCTCTTTTTTTTATGTGTGTGTGTGTGTGCCTTAAATTTCATGTAGAAACTATTATGTCATATTCACATGCAGCAAGAGGCATGTTTGGCTTGCTGGCTAAAGCAGCTCACCTGATAGATAATGCTACACATGATCGTGCAATGAAACTAATGAATATGGCTTAACAATATCGTTTCCACATAAAATTTGAGGCCCGCAAAACAGCAACGTTTAAATGGTTATTTTTTCATTTGTCTAAAACTATGCAATATTGTGAAATATTTTTTTCAAAACTAAAATCCTCAAATAATAAATAATAATAGAAATTGGAAATTGTTAAGGCAGTATGAAACCGTAGATGGCAGCAGGCCAGCAGGGTATTTTAAGATAGGAAAACATCAGCTGTTATCCAACGTGGCTGACTTTTTGTTATGTGAATTTTACTGTGCTGCCATCTACAGTCCCCTAATTCCTTAAAAGTTTTCATAATTATTAAATACTCGTGATTTATTAGTATATTGGATATAAAAGCATCGTTTTAAAAAGTTGTATTTAAATGTTCTCCTTTGTTACTTTCAGTGTCCTATTGAGTGGTTCCACTTTGCATGTGTGGGCTTGGTGACCAAACCCAAAGGCAAGTGGTATTGTCCAAAGTGCACAGCTGATCGCAAGAAGAAGTAAACCCAAGTGAAATCAAAGAGATTATATAGATAGAGAGGTTAGCACTATGATAATAGCATTGAGAGCGCTTTGCCTCCAAAAAAGAATTCTCAGAAGATACGCATTAAATTTTGTAGCTGCGCGATGGCGGACGAAGCATGATTGGCGTTCACAACTTTGTTTACATCACATCGTCCAATCAGGGCCGCTGAGCTCAGGCGTAGCATTAGCATGGCGGAAAGCGCACTCAAATTCTAAGACTGAGCATGAAGACCGCAGCTCTCGCTACCCTAGCCGCTCTATCTATGATAACTCTACGAGTGAAATAAACTTGAAAATAAATTATGATGAACATTGTGTATGAATTTCAAAAAATTGAATTCCATTTATAAAACATTCTCTTAAAAAAAAAAAAAAAAAATCCTCATTTAAATTTGTATAACATTCTTAACATTTTTATGTTATGTAATTTATTAATGATTTTGTCCAATATATATTTTGTAATAGCGGGTCTGAAAGTATATGCTATAGAAATTTTACCCAATTTACCTATTACAGCACTTTTTAGGATTAGCATTAGACTAGCAATCTTTGGCTTAAATTTAAAAAGCAATAGTAATAGATGCAATACTGTGTTTCATAAGCACTGTAGAGGGCTAAATTTGGTACAAGTGTAATTACCCAAATGATCAAAGCCTCAGTCAAATATGACTTCTAAAACTTTTAATTATTTGAATCCATTTATGGTCTATTTCATTAAATTTTCATTGTTTTAGTGTGAAATATTATGTTTTCATTTAATAGTTATTTCAATTAAATTGGAGTCAACTTTTCTGTACAGTATAGTTGTAAGATATTAAATAGTATCATATATTTGATCTGCAAAATTTTTATATGTAAAATTTGAATAGTAAAATTATTAAAATTCAAAATAAACTGTGTAATCATTTAAAATAACCTGAAAATAATTCATCAAAGCATTTATATTTTTATATATTTTATTCAGACATCAAGTCTTTACATAATATCACTCTCAAATTGAGCCAGCAAATTGAAAGCTATTTCATTTTCAATTTTCAAGCCAAAACAAACAATTTGTAACATATAATAATTGAGGAAAAGCTGATTTCATAAAAAGATTTGATAGAAAAAACAAACACATACTACAGATTTGAATAATTGGGGAATGGGAGATAGTAATGAGCTAACAAGTTAGACAGCATGCACGCGAGAAAGAAAATATTCTAACTTGGTCCAAAATTAATCACACGGAGTTGCAAAGTTGCTTGCTAGTACAATACCCCTTTACCACTTGTAGCATAATCAATAAATGTGTTAATTTTGAACCAATGTATATTTTTTCTGGTTATAAATATTAATGATATACATAATGGTGATAACAATTTCTTTCATGTGCAAATTGTCCGCCAGTAACAGTTCATAATCCCCCATTCTCAAAATTTCAAGTGTTTTTCTATCAAATCTTTTTATAAATCGATTTGTAACATCTTCTTTTCTTTGTATAATTATCTTTTAAGTACATTGAATTTGATATATTTTGAAAAGACATTTTATTTTCAATAATAAATAAGATTTATTTTGGAGAGGAATGCTGGATACTTTGAGCCATTAAGTTTATGTAGTGAGAGTTGAATCAACCACTCTCTGCAGCCACTTTAGTTTCTTCCATCTTCACTGTTGGTGCCACTACAGGTGCCACCATCTCATCTTCTGTAATTTAATCTAGCATGAGAAATAATCACGCAACAAATTTGTAATTATTGAGACAAGAGTATTTCAAGTTTTTTTTTTTTTTTTTTTTTATTATCATTATTATTGAGATTCCATAACTGATACTGAATTGATCCCCAGATACAATCCATTTTTCTTAAAAAGAATGAAAGTTAAAAACTTATTATTATTAGAAAATAAAATAGAAACACAAGATGTTTCTTTTTTCTTTATAAATTTTATATTACAAAGGATTTACAAAGCTGTATCAATACTTGTCTAATATTAGCCAACATTAAATCATGATACAATATTAAAACTGCTTTTAATAGTGAATTCAGTCTTGTTCATGTGTCCAAAGCATAGTTTTTGGTAAGTATCATTAATGAAAATCCTCAAGTTGAATATTGAAATACTCATATCTTATAACCTCAATCCAGGATAGGTAGAAGCCTATTAATTTGATTTTCAAAACCTCACAGGACGTTTTTGTATATTTTGAAAATAAACAGATCACATTTCATAATTCTTCACTACTATGGATGTAAGACACATATTTAAGGAATAACATCCATATGTATCAAAATTTCACTCTAAAAACAATAATTTTAAAAATAAAACTGATTAATACAGCCTGAAACTTTTTTCCCCCTGCATACAGGTGAAGATAATTATTAATAAGAAAATACAGTCAACAGTAAACTCCGTTTTTGGGAATGTCATTTTTGTGAAATATTCAGTCAATGGGAAAATTTTTATCTACTTGATTGAATTAAATCTGAATTGATTACGTTTAAAAAAATAATTAGAAAATAGTTGGTAGAGATTAGAGCACGTTGAATTGAAAATTAATAAAACGCGAAAATTCTCTAATTTAAATAGTAAATTGGGACTAGGGATGCAAATCATGCTAGCTTGCGCTAGATAAAAATAGACGTTAAAAGGGATGAGGGGTATAGTGTCAATGTAAAATACGATATACCTAACATCTCACGTTCTCACATTACATCAAAGGCACAACATTATAAAACAGCATCAGACTTACTCTTGGCCTTATTGTTAGACCGGTTAGGCCAAGAGTAAGTCTGATGCTGTTTTATAATGTTGTGCCTTTGATGTAATGTGAGAACGTGAGATGTTAGGTATATCGTATTTTACATTGACACTATACCCCTCATCCCTTTTAACGTCTATTTTTATCTAGCGCAAGCTAGCATGATTTGCATCCCTAGTCCCAATTTACTATTTAAATTAGAGAATTTTCGCGTTTTATTAATTTTCAATTCAACGTGCTCTAATCTCTACCAACTATTTTCTAATTATTTTTTTAAACGTAATTAATACCAACCGCGATGGTTTTTTCCTATATATTAAATCTGAATTGGTAAAATAATTCTTTACTGGTTCTCTTGAAATGTCACAAAATTTAGAGTTTACTGTATATTTAAATATTCCCTACTTTATGCAGCTCAAAATTGATCAAGCAACCCCCTCCTCTTCTGCTCCTTAATTTTCTCTTTCACCCTGCTTGATGCAACAAAGCTTCCACCACCCTCATGTCATTTTATGCTATATATAAATACCTAAATTGTGTATGCTGCACTTCACTTATATAGCTAGTAACTGATTTTGCAAATCAAAGGAAAGTAATAGATAGCATTAAAGCACGTTATATTGAAAACTATATTACGCAAAAATCTTTAATTAATAGAAACAAAAAAGGGGACGCAAAATTGCAAGCACAAGGCCGCTAGTAGCGACCCGATTTTTTTGCGTCCCCTTTTTTGTTTCTATTAATTAAAGATTTTTGCGTAATATAGTTTTCAATATAACGTTCTTTAATGCTATCTATTACTTTCCTTTGATTTGCAATTTAAACCAAAATTATTTTTTTTTTCTTATATTATATTTATAGTAACTGATTTTGTATGATTCGAATCAATATGAATAAAAGAAGCTTTTTTAAAATTATATGCAACTCCTAGCAGTATAAAATATTAACATTAAAAAAATGCAGATTTATAAATTGTACAAGTTTAAAAAATATATATTGTGGTCGAGATACAATAATAATTCCAGAAAATGATAGTTATTCATTATTTACATGGCATTTTGGACTGAAAAATTGCACTTTGATAAAGGATAGAAATACCAGCAAGGACCTTACCACAGCAGCAGTTCAATGAAGAGGTCTGTTTGCATAACTAAGAGCTTTTGTCATCATACTGACATTATCAATCAAAGAAGAACTTGAGCACTACACAGAGTAGCGTGTAGTCTTAAGTAATTTTCTTCTTTGATTGATGTCATTACGGTAGCAAAAGAACACAGTTATACAAACATTATATAACTAATCTCTATGCAATGTGACACCTCGACCTCTCCATATAATTTTTACTACGGTACGGCCCTTGCTGGCATTTCTATCCTTTACTTAATATTCATCCTGATCATGATGGTTTTATCCTTGAATTGCCTTTGCTATTACAAGTATATAGGCCTATATATTAAAAAAAATAATAATAAATAAAATATAAATGACAGCTATGTAACTATCCTTTTCTTTGCTTTATCATTTCTTAGTATAATACAAGTGAAAATAACGTTAAACCAAAAACAATAATGAAAAATCAGAAAAGCTTAAAATGCTTGGCATCTGGTTCACTCCACACATCAAATAATAATAGAGGTTTATCATTTCAAGGAAGAGCATCCAAACAATGCATCTCAGCAAAAAATAAATAAAAATAAAGCTGCCAATTCCAAAGAAAAATTATATTTTTAATAAAACCAAGGATTTTATAGCATTCTTTGGGATATAAATTAAACCAAATTCCATGCAAAACTTATAAACTAAAGGAAAGCTTAAATTAAAATAAAAAAGGAGCATGCTAGTTTGCAACTGTATTTATTGCAAATAAATTTGGGGTGGATGTAAAGCAATATATATCTTTGAAACCTTCAATGCAATGTCTTTTTATAGATTACCATGAAAGCTACCTAAGATAGTGAAAAGTCACCATTTAAGAAAAAAAGAAGTGAATGATATTAACATAAAGCTGAGCTTAAAAATTTGAAAGCCCATTACTGCATGATGACTGTTAAAAAATTTACATAGTTGGATTTGTTTTTCATGGTAATTCATCATAAGTTTCTAATCAGCTACATAATTCCTTTCCATTAGTTGAGGATCACCTCATCGTCCAGTAATGTGGGATTACCTGATTCATCATCTGATTGTTGTCTGGGGGTGAGACGACAACCACGGGCCAAGTAGTTGGATAACTTGCCGATACTGGCCAGAATAAAGCCAAGGAAGGGAGGGGAGGGGCCTAAAGGGCGAGATAAGTACTCGGGGTGGAATTGTGTTGCCACGTAGTATGGATGACCTTCTAGCTCCATCACCTCCATGCGCTGACCTTCACTGTCCCTGCCTATGATCAAAGAGGCAATTACACATAAACTTTAAAGGAAAGAATATGTAAACATTTTGTAAATGTGTATTTCTGGGGTGCTACAGTATATTTTTGATACATTTATTTCTGTTTGAATTACTACTTATTTTTGGTAATTTAGATGGTTCTTTTTGAAAAATATTTTTACTGCATGGCAGCAATTTTAAATTTAGTTTTACAATTTGAAAACAAATTACCATTGTTACAAAGTAGCATATTTATAGTCCTAATATTTAAAAAACCATTAAAGCTTGGAAACAATAAAATTAAGCTTACCAACAAATTTCAATCCAGCAGCTTCAAACTGATCAATAAATTTTGGATTCACTTCGTAACGATGACGATGGCGTTCCTCTATATATTCACAATTGCCATACAGTTGTTCTGTAATAATGCAAAGTGTATTAAGCAACAAATCATATACCATGTGTGGGCATTTGATAATTTTTATAAACTCAAGAGCACATACAAAAAAAAAAAAAAAAAAAAAAAAAAGGTTGATGATTTTTTAAAAACAAATATGGATATTAACCAATACAGGAACAACTGTTTTGAGGCCGACTATAAGCGATTTTGCTCACATCCTCTTCTGTTTTTACTTACTACGCAAGCACAGCACGTCGAAACGGAAGCAGATGTGAGCGAAATCGCTTAAAGTCAACTTCAAAACAGTTGTTCCTTTATCAGTCAATACTGTTTACATCTACATATTTCTTCACTTAAAAGAACTTTGGCTGATCAATTTTTCTATAAAAACATGCAAATGTAAAATATAGATGAAACCACAGATAAACGTGGAAATACTGTAATTAGTACCAAGTTTTTTCACTCTTTCAAGAAATATATTTCTGCTAGTTTTCAAAAACAGGTACTTACTGACAACAGATGGCTGAGTGGAGTTGAAGATGGTTTGTCTCTTGCCCAGCCTCATAGTACCTCCCATCTTCCCTGTGTTATGCTCTGGCATATCAATCACTACAGGATGAGGGGTCTCAGGTTCCAATTCTGTGGAATTTGCGTTCTCCCAGCCCAACATGTTTCTAGAAAAATCACACAACATTTTTATCGGTTAATAAGATTTATTAATGTTTACTAGGTATGGTATATTTCTTTGACATGTGGAAGTTAAGAGTTTGAGTACAAAAAGTAATACAGTACACTTACTTGTCAGGAATTGTTTCATAGAACCTGAACTCACATTAAGTGTTACATGATCTACACTTCAGTATATGCTCAAAAAGCCAAGATAGAATTTATTGCAACTAAAATATTTGCAATTTTTTTTTTTTTTTTTTTTTTTTTTTTTAGTTTTATGTTAAAAATATGAGTGGAGGGTAAATAGGAAAAAATCCAACTGTGGTCAAGTTAACCTTTATTGATCTTATGATCTTATTAAAAATATGTATTTAGGAAAAGGAAAGGAGTACCATCGCGGTATAGACAAACGTGTGAAGTTAAAACATAAACGTTCTCATCACCTTGCACGCATGAGCGTGCATAGGGCCGTGCAGAACGGCTTGAGACATACCGGTATATATGGCATGATATATTTTTAAACTTCTATCGCCATTTGGGATTTTTAGTTGATGCTGCTGCCTGGTGCCAACTCTCATTTCGTTTCTCTCTATCAAATTTTAACTTCACGTGTTTATTAAAAATATAATAATAATAACAACTGCTACAGTGTGGACCCCCCCCCCCCCCCCCCCCCAATTTTTATATTATATGCTAGGTGAACTCACCTGGCAAATTCTATGGCAGCTACTTGCAAACCTAGGCAGATACCTAAGTAAGGTTTTTGAGTTTTACGACACCAGGAACAAGCCTGGATCATGCCTTCTGTGCCTCGCTTGCCAAATCCTCCAGGGACCAGCACACCACTATAAACACACACATAATGTCATCAGATATCTTGTTCTTAGGATTCATATGGAATTGACTTACTCGCTGCGACATAATTGTTGCCAAGCTTCATGATATAATACTGGATCCTTCAGCTTTGTGGCTTCCTCCAAGTTTTCAGAGTCAATATACTGAAACAAGGAATTGTAATTTAAAAAACAAAATCATAGCCCCTCAAACAGTAAAGCGTAATATAAGTGCTAACAATAATTTATACCAGTATGCAAGTACAGTTATGAATTTTCAAAAAGTTTTTTTTTTTCTTCATTTAAATAAATAGGCCTAATAATAATATTAATAAACTGTAGTGGTCCTGCCATTTTTTTCCCCACAATAAACTTTTATTTTTAAAATAAACTCTAGATATTAAAGGATATCTAGGATATATTATTTGATTTTCCTTACTTTAAGTTTGAGTTTGTGGTTAGCAGCAATGGCTGAGTGTTGCAGAGCCTTAGTAACTGAAGCATAAGAGTCTTCCAGCTGTGTGTACTTGCCAACCAGAGCAATATGGACATCACGGCGAAGGTTGTCATTTCTGCAAAACATTCCTTTATGTTATTTAGCCTTGAGAATAGCAATATAGTATCTTACAAATAATAAATAACTTGGGAAAATAATGATAATAATACAAAACTCCCCCTTAAGAACGAAACTTTTTTTTAAATATATTTTTCCTTACCTATCTGCAAGATCTCTCCATTTTTGCATGAATTTGCGCGGTCTTGGCATTTCAATACGAAGATCTAAACGTTCATTGAAGAAGTCAATAATACCCTGACTTTCCATTAGTATTGGCACACGATATATAGAGGAACAATCATGAATGCAAATAACCTTAAACAAAAAATTATGCATAACTTTACATTAAATTTCAACAATATCCATGCATATCTTAAATTACTAAATTAGTATTTTACTTAACTTCCTCAAGCAAGATTATATTTTATCATTGCCAGATTAAGAATAGAACAGTAATAAAAAATACAGAATAAATAATAAAATAGAAAAGCTTCACACCTGCTCTGCTGCTACATGACAGAAGTTTGAAATCTTCTCCTTGACGGACTGACCAATAGGTTCTTCACTACGACACACAATGAGATCTGGTGAAAGTCCTAGGCCACGTAACTCCCGTACACTAGACTGTGTAGGTTTGGTTTTGTGCTCTCCAGTTGAACGAGGCTTTATAAAACAGAAAGTCATGGAGTTTAAGCAATTTTAACAGCATTTTAGAAATATAGCATCCAGCAAATTTTATTATTATTTTTTTACTATTTTGTACATATTTGCTTGCATTCCTGGAATTATGATTTTTAAATTTAAGTTTACATTTACAATTGAAAACATCTGATGAAATTTCAAACTAGGACAGAAAATTAACAAATACCTAATAATTATATAAAAAAAATAAGTCTCTCAAACATTATTTTTCCTCCTTTTTTGACAATATGTAGCACTGTAATAATTTGTTTACTGGAAAAATAGCATAATTAATGAAAGTATAGGGAGCTGATTAACTGCATTTAAAATATCTCACCTGTGGCACTAAAGACACATGAACACAGCAGAAGTTTTCTCTTTTCACTCTAAACTGGAATTGGCGGAATGCTTCAACAAAAGGCATGCCCTCTATATCACCTATAGTTCCTCCTAGTTCTATTAGACAAACCTGTGAATAATAATAACAATAACTTTATTAAGGCATTGTGAGAAATAGTTGGTATCAAGTCAAATTTGTTCATATTGTTGTCTCAAAAATACCCCCACTGACCCATTCTAGCAGGTTTAGTACGCATGCAAGAATGGTCAGGATTACAAAGGTTCTTGTTAAATACTGTATATCCAATTTTAGTTAACTACTTCTAATAATTATTATTAAGTGTATGCTTAAGTATATAGAAAAATATATTAATAATAAATTAAAACCAAATATAAATTCTTTATTACTGTAAATTGCAAGTGTGTAATAAAACATGTAAAATAACAGAACTGAAAAGTTTAGAGTAGAGAATATCTAAAAATGCAGTTATGTATCATTCACATGGCAAGGAATTGTTATATCCTTTAACCCTAAAACAAACAAATGTGCCATAGTTGGCCCCAGTCGCTTTGCTTTTTTGAATGAACGAAAGAAATAATTGTTTCACAATCTTGGGATTTCTTGACTTTGTTTTTATTTATTTTGTTTTAACTATTGAATATTTTTCAGATTATTTCAATAGTTAGTCTAATTGCAATTATTAATTAAACACTGGTCCATCTTAGAACATACTAGTGGTGCACGGTTGCACCAGTACCTTTTCTATGTAGCAAGGGAGAAAAGGTAGTGGTCAGAGGCAGCGCTCTATATACAAGAGCAAGGGGGAGACAGTTTTATTGCCCTGACGGCAAGGTTGAGTTTTTGTAGGTAATTTATTCACCCTCTTTATTTATAAACATTTCTTCGTGTATTTTTTCTACCACATGCATGGTAAAGGTTGAAACTATTCTCTAGCTAGCTAGATCAAATTTTTAAATTTTCTATTCTTACCTTATTTGGTAGTTTGCAAATAATAATAATAAAAATACACTTACTTACTTTTAATTATTATTAATACTATAATCCTAAATTGTTTTCTTTAATATATATATATAGGCGCAAGTAGATATGAGAAATTATGAGTGAGCATGTGTGCCCCGAAAAAGAATCTCCATAACAGAAGCAGAGAGATTTTTTTTTAAATATTCTGAATTCTTATTGTCAACTCTCTCTCTCTCTCTCTCTCTCTCTCTCTCTCTCTCTCTCTCTCTCTCTCTCTCTCTCTCTGTTTCAGAAGAAAAAAATTTAATATTTTTATGCACTTTATTCACTAATAAGGTTTATATATAGGCTAATATTTAATAATTCAGTCATTCACACAAGAAAAATAATAACATTAAAAAGTTAAAAAAAAAAAAAAAAAATGAGAAAAAATTTGAAAAAAAAAATGTAATTTTCTTATTCTTGTAATTTAGATTAGATAAAATATTGTAAAAAAGTCATTATTTTCCATATCATTTTGAAAAATCATATTCTACTAAATAAAAATTGTTATAATCAAGATGTATATACGCCCACATCTTGTTTATAATAAAATAAAATGTATTATAATGAAAAATATAAAAATTAATGTTTGCTCAATGTTTATTCATTTGAAATGACTAACCAAGAAAAAATTATAATAATTTTATTTATGTACATGAAAAAAAGCATAGGCACAATAAAATACTAATAGATTCTTTCATTTAGCCAAAAGTTTGAAGTTTTATTGTAACAACATAAAAGTTGATACTGCTTTTTATAATGCGACTTGCTTAGTTTTCCCTCCACCTCCACCTCCACTGCTTTTTTTTTTTTTTTTTTTTTTCCTTCCTTCACTTACTGTTAGTTCCTTTTTACCACCCTCGAAAAAAAGTTTATGAGGTCAAAGACACACGACTGCGTTACCTGATTTCTAAAAGGTTGAGCTTTTTGCAGCCAATGTTAATCAAATGGGAAATTTAATATTTCATTAATAATTTTATATTAGAAAATATTACTAATATTTAATTATTAGAGCAAAAAATCTAAGTTCTATACATATGCATAAAAATTTTCAACTCAATACATGCATTTGATTGAGAGTAAATAGCGATAAAGTTGAGGTGTCTTACGCGTCATAGAACACCAGACTGAAGTGAGTTGACGCGTTATTCCATTGTACTAGGGTTAATGTCTGTTAGCGGATAAACAAATAACCCCTTTAACATGGTTTTAAAACTGACGGGTACCAACAGACCAAGCTGATCACTCCCAGTTTTCTATCTGTTGCTTATGTATGTGAACAGTTGCATTTGTTTACATTAGCTTAGCTTCAACCGTTAGCATCTGTCAATAATGACGCATGTTAAATGGTACATTAGTTAATATTAGCATACATACATACATACATACATACATACATATCATGACGCTATTAATCCCTTTCGGGGTAAGCCAACAACACAGATGTTTTATCCTGACCCAGTGATAGACCTCCACAACTTCCTATCCTGACATACTTCACTTGCTTCCGCCAGTCTCATACCTTGTTTCATACATTTCCTTTTGCATTTCATACTGCGTACATTCTTATTTTTCAAACATCTTCCAACCACCTCAGACCATGATGTTTTAGGCCTGCCTCTATCTCTCCTTCCATCCACTCTACTATGAAATACCTGCTTTGCTATTCTTTCATCACCCATTCTCTCAACATGACCAAACCATCGTAATACACTGTTCTCATACTTCTCAGTCACAGTTTCTTTTACTCCACATTTCTCCAACACCCAAGTATTCCTTACCCTATCTAATCTTGTTTTACCACACATACTTCTGAGAAAACTCATACCAACAGCATTCACCCTACTCATATGCCTACTCTGACATACCCATGATTCAGAACCATATAAGATAGTTGGGAGTAAGACAGAATTGTACACTGTAAGTTTTGCTTTGTTTGATAAAGCATCACTCTTGGCCAATCCTGCCATGCTGCCAACTACTTTCCTACCTGCCGCCACTCTCCTCTCAATCTCCCCATCTATACTTCCATTCTCTTGATATAATCTTCCCAAATATACAAACTCTTTCACTCTTTCCAGCTTTTCTCCATTCAGTGTGAATTCATTTCCATCATCCTTTTCTCCACCAAATACCATTACTTTAGTTTTCCCAACATTTATTCTCAGATCCATTTGTTCTGTGCTTTCTTCCAACCTATCAATCATCTCTTGCAATTCTTCCTCACTCTCAGCCACCATCAACGCATCATCAGCGTACAACAACATCCACACCATTAACAAACCTACGTTTACTCCACTTCCATACTTTTCAGCCAACTTTATACATTTATCCATGAAAATATTGAATAACCACGGCGACATCACACATCCTTGCCTAACGCCTCTACCCACTTTAAACCACTCACTCAACTTTCCGTTTACTCTCACACATGCCTTACTACCTGCATACATGGCTTTCACACCCTCAAGTAACTTCCCTCTCACCCCATATTCATCTAATACACTCCACATCATACTTCTGTTCACTCGATCATATGCTTTCTCTAGATCTACAAACACAGCAAATACTTTCTTTCTTGCGTCCATACATTTCTCAATCAACTGCTGCACAGTGAAAATCTGATCAGTGCAGCCCCTGCCGGGCATAAAACCACATTGCACTTCTGAGATATGACCCTGTGTAACCTTTTGCACCTTATCAATCACCATCCCCCCGTACATTTTACCAGGTATACTTAACAAACTAATTCCACGATGATTTTTACAGTCATACTTATCCCCTTTCCCCTTATATAACGGAACAATCACAGCACATACCCAGTCTTCAGGTACTCTACCACATTTGTAACACATATTAAATAACTGTAACATTTTTACTTCCAGAGACGCTCCTCCATACTTTACCATTTCACTTGTTACTCCATCTACTCCAGCTGCCTTGCCATTTTTTTTTTTTTTATTAGCATAGCTCAGTTTATTGGTATCTGTCAGTTTTGTGCAATGCACAGTATGCTTTATTATGTTAAAGGTGCAAAGTCACGTAACCATTATATTCGACTCAAAAAACCTCAGTCGATTTAAATCGGGCATGTCTAAAGTATCGCCCATTGTCACATTTGAGGAGAAGGGCAATACCGTAAAAGGTCGAACGGCAGGTAACTCAGGTTTTTTGAGTCGAGTATAGTTTCTGTCAATATCTGTTGAGTAGACGGACATTGATGGATGTCAAATTTACGTGCTAAGTGAATGATTACTGTTCACTTGAATTAAAATGTTAATTTAATTGTTACTTACATCTGGTTCCTCATTGTTACTGCTCACTGATTGTTTGGCTACTCTCTCTACCCATTCTTGAATGGCATCTGTGATATGCGGAACAACTGAAAACAAAATAAGCCATAGATATATCATTTTATTGCATTTTTTATGTCAACAAAACAGGAGGAAAGTACCACGAATACAATACTACACAAATTTACATAACTTTGGAAATTTTGTTTTTAAGAATGATATATATTTTTCAAAGGCTTACAATTTATTTTATTTCCAGGATATCTAATTATACCGTAATCAAGCTCTATACTTAGGAATTTAGAAGACTGTTGTATCCTCATAAAATTGTTACTATAATATCCTACAATGAGCTCAGCACATTTAGTTTGTTATACCTTGCACAGTTTTGCCAAGGTAGTCTCCATGTCTCTCCTTGTTAATGACATGTTGATAGATCTTGCCTGTGGTGATGTTGTTGTCACGATGCAACGTAACGTCTAGGAATCTCTCGTAGTTCCCCAAATCTAGATCTACTTCACCACCGTCGTCTAGGACGTACACTTCACCTGTAACATCAACAACATATTAGATATTTTACAAAACATAATGCAAGATTAGTAAAAAGTTGATTTGTTAAAAGTTATTTGTGATTAATTGAGATAGATTAGTCTACGCATAAGGTTAGTAAAAGATAGTTTAGTCTAGTATGTATATGCATAAAAAGTGTGCATTGGTATGCACTGTTTTATAATTATATACATACAGCTTTCCTCAGAAAAATTAATACCTGGTAGGTTTTACTGAACAGAGAAAGGTGTGGAATTATTGAAATGATCGACTAATGAGAACCGGATGTAGGTATCAGTTTTTGTGTAACATGATCTTGCATTATTTGCATGTCTTTAGACGCCTTCTTTTAATAAATATTTTGTTTGTGTGGGTAAGAGAGGGTGTGTGTGTGTGAGAGAGAGAGAGAGAGAGAGAATTGAGTTCGGCTGCTTGCTGCTCGAGCAAGTGACGCTGTCACCTCAATATAACCTGTTGGCTTGTGGGAGGTAAAAAGGAGGCTTCTAAAGACATGCAAATGCAAGATATCACTGATATGATGCACAACAAATTGATACGTCTAGTTCTCATTCGTCAGTCATTATAATAATTCCACACCTCACTCTGTTCAGAAAAACCTATCACATATTAATTTTTCTGAGGAAAGCTGTAATATGCAAAATGCGGAAAGTGCAATAAATGTAAATGCTGTCACCCTTTTTTTTTTATTAACTTGGAGATATGTGCTTGGTATCATTCATCTAGATACAGAATATTTTGAATTATTGAGATTTTATTTTTTGTTTAGACAAAGTTCAACGTTCAACCTAAAAAAAGCTTAGTTAAAAAAAAAAGGTATAAAATACTGTAACATGAGCATTATGCATACACCTGCTAATAGATTATGATACACCTGATTTCTAGCTATATGTACAAACTTTAATTTAAACATATTATATATAATTATGCATCATATGATACAAGGATTCAAGCATAATTCTTATACATACGTACGTCTATCAAACATGCATAAAGTCACATTTGCCGCTATTTTAGGAACTCTTTATTTACTTTAGATTAAAAGTGATGACGTATACGATACATAATATGATACCGCCAATAACCACGTGGTTTGGCTTTGGTAAGTATGTATATTATGTATATGTATACATACGATAGTGAAATTCAAATTTTGAAACACATTCAACTTAAAGTTACAGAGTACAAACTATGTTACTAAAACTTGTGATGAGGCATACTAATCTACATAATTATCTATCACAATAATCAGATATTAATGGCACATAGCCTTGATAAAACTAGGCCAGTTTGCACATCACCCCTCTCTGCGAGAAAAGGGATGATATCAAAACATGGCTCACATGCATGTTGGCCTCTTTAATTTAAGGGTGAAAATAACTTCATATATAGATTCAATAACTATTTTAAATACTTTAAATTTTAAGAATATCTGAACTCACCATGTTCATAAGGAGAGAAGGTACCAGCATCGATATTAATGTAAGGGTCAATTTTGATGGATGTCACTTGGATGCCACAATTTTTTAAAATGGTTCCAAATGAACTTGTTATAACCCCTTTTCCAACACCACTAATTACACCTCCTGTGACCAATATATATTTCATTGTCTTCGGTTTTTGCTGCACCCGAATCAGTTGCTGTAAAGAAAATCAATGCACGGATGCTGCAAAGATTGCGACTGCAATGATATGGCCTTGCCGAAGTTGCCGAGAAAAAAGTAACAACCGGCGCCAAAAATTACACGATCAGCTGGCGAGACAAACATTGATAAAAATTTCTTACCTGGGATTTTAGAGAAAAGGTTGACGCAAATCGTCTAAGAAACATGATTATGGAAATCAATTTATTATTATTTTCAAATAAATAAATGTTCCAAAAATAACTTTATTCACATTTTTTCTGATGTAATAAAAATAAATTTTGGTACTTTCATGCTTTCATGGTTGCAAGTAGTGCACTTTTTCCTCAATAGATGGTGTGGAAGTGGTAAAAACTGGGTTAAAATGGTAAAAATTAATAATTTGAAGAAAGAAATGGGGAAGATGGGGGGAAAAAAGGGAACGAAAGTAGGGAGAAGAGCCAGCCAGAAGAGGGAAGAGAGAGAAACTGGGGAGAAAGGAGAAGAAGAAGAAAAACAAGGACAAAAAGAGAGTATAGAGTACTGAAACACTGAAGAAGTAAAGGGAACTTATAAGTAAAAGACAATTTTGCTTATAATCCTTCTAGTTATAATTTTTATTGATTGTTTATCTGATAAATTGACTCACAGCAGTTTTAATACAGTATAAATAGTAGATATGTCATCATTGTAGGAAGGATTATATCTGCAAGAATAATCAACACAGAAACTGCGCTGTAAATGAGCCATGGTTCTCTCCAAAGAATACAGAATTTGCATGCCCCTGACGGTGGAAGAGGTAATGTTGAATACTGGTTGAATATACACACAGTATTGTCATATTATATAATATAACACAATACATACTATGTTATTTATTATATATTATATGTAATACATATGTACTGTACACATACACATGCGATTTAACAATTTCAGACAGCTACATTCAACATGTAAAGCAGTGTTTGTATGTATGTATGTACGTATATACATATGCAATAATGCAGCAGTCGAAATGACAGTAAAAACAAGAAATATATTCAAGCTTGATATCTCATTAAATCATTTAAAATATGGGGGTTTTCTTTTCTGTGTATACACACAATTATGTATATGTATGTGCATATATTTGATTTTGTTATAATATGGTGTGTGTCCGTGCCTCTTGGTTATGATTGTATTTTATTGCTAATCATGTAGAGGTATATGCATATGTGCGTATGTACATAATTTGCATTGTATAGACTTCATAACATTAAATGACTCACTTAAATTATTATTTTTTTATAGTAAAAGATAATCATGTGTAAATGTACACTCATAATATAGGTATATGTATACGTAGTAGGTAGTAGGTAGTAGGTATATACACACATGCTAATTTTTGTCTCTATATGTATTGTGTGCGTACGTACACAATACACATACATACATACATACATACATACATACATACATACATACATACATACACACAACACAATAAATAATATATTATATTCGATTCATTTTATATATCGATGCTTACCCGTCGAAGTGAATGAACTACACTTTACAAATTTGGGGAAAAATGAACGATCTGCGTTTGGCGCTTCTACGCGTTTTAACATGAGAACTAGATGGGGGAACTTGGAATTTGTAAAGTGTAGAACGTTCATTTTTCCCCAAATTTGTAAAGTGTAGTACGTTCACTTCGACGGGTAAACATCGATATATATACATGTTGTCATACAGTATATTTATAGTGTATAATGTCTCAAAATTTTAATGTAATTCATCTACATTTAATTTCAGTATAATGTCGGCCAACTTTACATGATTGCTCGTCACAGTCGCGAAGAGTCAACAAAAGGAGAAGGAGTCGAGGTAGTGGCCAACTGTCCTTACGAGAGTGAGTTGCACGGCAAAGGACAGTTCACTGAGAAGAGGATCTATCTCAATGAGTAAGACTTAGTTAGATTAAACCGTATAGAACATGTGGTGTGGTTGCGGTATTGGGCCACCATCTCTCTCAAAGAATTTTTAACATTGTGCGAGCACCATTAGATTCAATGTATTTTAAATGGCATTTCTTCACTCGTTCAGATTTCAGCCCCTGGTAGGTCTATAAACTTCAAACAAACTTCTATAAGGTCATACAGACGTGGTGGAGAAATAGGTTTAAAAGATAGAGGCTCAAAACTAAGTTCAGTTAGTTCGTAGGTGGTATATCTGCAACACCTGCAGACATTTTCTTTGACTTCTTGTAATTCATAAAATGCTGTTACTATTGTTATTGATTTGCAAGAATGTTGAAAATATAATGGAAATACTGGTAACTTAATAATGAGTGACAGGAAGTCAACGACAAAATCTGCAGGTGTTGCAAGCACAGAGCTGGCAACCTATCACTTAACTGCACTAACTTTTTAACCCCTTTCTTTAGAATGGCATCTCCTTTGATGTAACCACAAATAGCCGCAGATAAATTTACTAAACAGGGTGAAGGGTAGCTCCAGTGTAACGCCCCTATAATATACCAGGTACTCTCACTCCATAAGAATTATTAACAATTTTTTTCATTGTTGAGAGGTCAAGTTTGCCATTTAACTGCATGTTATTTGAGTGAGGTTTTTAACGGTTTTGGTGAGAGTACCTGGTATTTTCTAGGGATCTTACTCCAGTGGCAGCCCAATATAGGGGGATGAGGGGACATTTCCCCCGGGCGCAGGAGTAAAAAATGCGCACAGGCGAGAGTAATTAGTGACCAATCATTAAAAATTACAATAAAACAGCCGAAAAAACTAAAGCTTATGAAAATAATACTGGCTCTCACTACACTTACAACAGGAAGTGGCATGATAAGGGGGAGAAATGTTTTTCCCAGCTTATAATCTCTTTGGCTTTTCCCGACTCAATTTGATTTGCAGAACAACCACTCAGACATCGAACATGACTAAATAATAATTTTAATAAATTTGATTTGTTTTTTCAATGGGTAGATCCTAGATATGATTACAATGATAACAATGATGTTAAATAAATAAATTCTTCATTATGAAAAATAAGGGAGAGGAAGCACCTAATGTCAGCATTTTATATGTAAAAATGTAAAACTCAAATTTATATAGTTTCTTTAAAAAGTTTTTAAATAAATACAAATTTATATTAAGTAAAAGATACAAAACTTCAAGCTCGTCGTGCCCAAAATATTATTTGTTCAACTTTTTAAAAAAATACTATATGTTCTAAAAAGTTAAAATTTTATTAAATTTGAGTTTTAAAACAATTTTTATATATATCTTCTCTATCGCGTCAAAACGTTTCAAGTGAAATTATCACGAGCTCGCCAAACGTTCCATCTACATAGGGTTTATTTATTTATTTATTTATTTATTTATTTATTTATTTATTTATTTATTTATTTATTTATTTCACCAGATTATACATATAAGCATTACAACATTACACAAAATGCAGCATGTAAAATGGTGAAGGGTGCATACAAGGCATTATAAAATACCGCTACACAATTAAGTGGTATGCCACCCTTTACTAATATTAACACAAAATTTAAAATACAACAATGTCATAGTCAATAAATCATATATACAAATTATTTGGTAATTTCCTGTACTACCAAATGTGAAAAAAATGACTCCTTAAATTGAGAAGGGTCACTTATTTTCAAATACCGAGGTAAAGCATTAAAGCTAGTAACAGTCCTATAAACATAACTCTTGACACGAGCTGCAGTTCTAGCTTTAGGAGGAATCAGTCTATGCACACCGAGCTGCCCACGAATCTCCCTCCCTATCATGATATCTTTTGAGATATCAAAATCAGCTTTACCACTCCTACAATTGTTAAAAAATGTTAAGTCTATAAGCTGTAATTGCTGTTGAATAGGTAGAATATTGGATTTTCCAACACTTGGCACATTACTCTTACCATATATGAATTTTAAAGCTCTAAGTTTACTGTGTCAGATGGAACGTTTGGCGCGCTCGTGATAATTTCACTTGAAACGTTTTGACGCGATAGAGACGATATATATATAGGCCTATATATATATATATATATTTTTTTTTTTAGGAAGAAAAAAAATTGTAAATATTGCATTATTTAAATTAGCACGTGGCAATTGTCGAGAATTTTTTCCTTACAAATTCGTTCTGGAAAAATTTGAAAACTCAATTTTTAGAACAAAACATTTCAACCTGAAAACAGGCTTTTTTTTATTTTTTTTTTATTTTTTTTTTACCGCTAAAAATATTCAGTCATTAAGAATTAATGTCTTATATTAAAGAAAAAAAAAAACAATTTTTCCTATATTAAAGAAAAAAAGACCAATTTTTCCTCAATTTTATACTCAAACAGTGTAACAAATATTAAATTTGAAGTACTTGAATTGTAATAGCAAATTTTTTTGAAGTATAATAATTTGGCATTTTCTGCCAAAAAGGAGCATCCCCCCCCCCCCCCCCCCAAACGCGTCTGCGGCGCAATTAAGGAGCTTTGCCCCATTCATTTCATTATGCTATTTCTAGAGGGATGGGGGCGCACTGCAAGTCAATCCCCCGGGTGCCAATTTGACGGGCCGCTACTGGGTAGCTCCAAATGCAACTTTTCAAGGCTTACCAGTATATCAGACCTTGGTTGGTCCATGGCCAAGATTTCCCTTGTAGCTATTCCTATTTTAGAGTTATTTTATTTATTGTTTCCACTCTTAAAGTTTTATTGGTTTAATGATTTTTTTCAGTAAACTTCCATACTGGGCGCAGAACTTAATCCCTCGATTCTTTTATGTGACGGAAAAGGCATGGAATTATTACCCCTACACCGAAACTGAGTATACCTGCTCTTTTGTTCCCAAATTTCAAATATTCATACGCTCTAGATACGAAGGAAATCCAGGAACCTCTGAAAATGTAAGCTAGACACATTTTTTCTCATGTTTAAAATTTATTATTGAATTATTTATTTTTAGAAAAAAAATGTATTTTGTTTTAGTGCATAGGACTCACTGAAGAGGAGCTAGCAATTAGAACTGTGGACTTTGTGGATATTGCATTTGATGAAATCAGCCAAGATAAATACAAAATAGAAGAGGTACAGATAATTTATTATTATTAAAGTGAAAGTTATGAGTATTTGAAACTAAATCCTATTTTATCATTAACAGGATCCTAAGATTTACAAGTCCAAGAAAACGGACCGTGGACCTTTAAAAGAGGGCTGGAAAGATGATTGTGAACCAATTATGTGTTCTTATAAGCTGGTGAATGTCAGCTTTGAAGTTTGGGGGTTGCAAACAAGGGTTGAAGATTGGGTGCATAGGGTAAGAAAATACTCTTAAATGTCATTAAGAGTACATGTTCACTGTTACATGTTAACGATTTTAGTATCATTAGGCCTACTATTATTGGCAAGATAATGTAAAAATACCTTTAATTTTTTCCCTTTGAACATAACTTAACATTATTTTTATACTTGTAAATATTTTATTTTTTTGTAGCAGAAAGAGAACTACTGATAATAGATTACCTATAAAATATTTATATGAAACAAGAAACAACAGAAGTACTTATTAACTCGTTTTTTGTTGTTGTTGTAGTCATTATATTAATTATTATTACAACAACTTGACCTGGTGCTTAATTGCTTTTGCAGGTAGTTCGAGATGTATTGCTACATGGACATCGTCGCGCATACACTTGGGTAGATGAATGGCATGGCATGACGATGGAAGACGTCAGGGAATATGAGAAGAAGACCCAAGAGGAAACTAACATAATGGTATTTTTGTAACATCTGCCATATCCTTATTATTAAATTTCAGTGTTTATTTCTGTCATGTACAGTTTTTAGCCTTATGAAATAAACTTAAACTTAAAAAAAAAATATATTTTTTCTTAAATTATTATGTACTGTATATTGAAACACAATTTTATTTTATTATTTGAATTCTAATAAGGTTGAAACAATAAAAATACAGCACATTTTTAACTCTAAATTTTGTATTTTTAAGAAAATGGGTAAAAAGTCTTTGTGATTATGTATTGAAAATTTTTAATGTATTTAATAAAATCACCATTTGATTTTGTCATGTGGTATATTTTTTCTTGCTTTGCTCAGGTACTACAACAGGATGAGGCTGCAGCATCTGGTGATTCCCCCACCAGTGCATTAGAAGTGGCAAAGGAAAAAAAAGAGGGAGAAGAGGAGGAAGAAGAAAAAGAAGTGGAGGGGACAGAAGGAAGTAAATCGCCAGATGAGGCGAACAAGCAAGCCAGTAAATCCTGGTTCTCGTGGTCATAATTTTTATCTGGTAAGATGCATTTAAATAAATATGACTTTATTTCAGTTGTGATTTATATGTATATCATTATATAAAAAAAGGGAAACCAATATAATTTTCCATAGATAGTAAAAATCTGAATGGTCCACAGAGACTTTTTTTTTTTTTTTTAATCATACCTTTTTTTATTTTTTTATTATTATTATTATTTTTTTTTGTGGTTATTATTATTTCTTGTTTTTTCTTCTTTTCAAAACACCAACACCAGACTCTCGCTTGAGCCAAGGTAGAGGTAAACTCAGCACCAAATATACAGTAACACCAGAGGTGGTCACAATCCAAGAACTGTTTATTATTATTATTATTTATGTGGTTGCAATAAGACTCTGCCATCAGATTTTTACCATCTATAACTTAACAAGGTGCTGGTTGGTTTCTCAATCCCATCTCCCATGGTATTACCCCCCCCCCCCCCCCTCTACATCATGTTAATGTTTAGTAAAACTTTTTTTTATTGTGTAGTTAAAACATACAATCATGTAGATTGCATCACAGAGGTTGTGAATATCATCATTATACCAAATTAATCAATATTTTTTAAAATTATTGTGATCTACTATAAAATATGGAAAGTAATTCACAAAAATATCCTATTTACAAATAGTTTTATTATTTATGTATAACAAATAACTATAAATTTGGTGCACTAATAAAGTAGTTAGAAAGAGGAAGAAGATATGAAAATGTCCATGGCTTGGTGAAGAATTGAAGGATCATTCAATAAAAATATTAATTTCATTATTATTTTACTTTTGGCCATGATGTCATGTTTAAAAAAAATATTATATACGGTATATCAACTGTATGTCGCAGCCACTGCAGTAGGTTTACCAATGTAATGTCATCACACTCATCACAAACATGAAGTACTGGTAGTACAAGCTTTTGGCTTTAATAATACCTAATAATAATAGTAACAATAATAATAAAAAGTATTCAATTTTTGGCATAAATGTTTGTTATAGAATTTTATCCTATCAAGATCCTTGCCAAGTGTGGAAAATCAGTTTTGCTAATAATTAAATATCAAGAAGAAATATCAATGTTGTTGCGAAAAAAATGTGTAACTCGTATTTTGTCAGGCGAAGCACAATGTGGAAGTCGTTTTTTGTCACGCTAAGCAATATTTGTATCTCGTATTTTGTCACGCGAAGCAATATGTGTAAGTCGTTCCCGAACGTTATGGAGATGGCGCTCGACTTACACATATTGCTTCTCGTGACAAAAAACGAGATACACATATTGCTTAGCGTGACAAAAAACGAGTTACACATTTTGCTTTGCCTGACAGAATACGAGTTACACATTTTTTTCGCAACAACGTCGATATGGTCTCTTAAAATCTATTCTCGGCTGTTTGACTATTTTCATGCTGTTCCATTGCCGCAGACAGTACAACTACAAATAGAAATTTTAGTATACATGTTCTGCCATCCTGTGATCTAGAAATAAATGGAAGATTTTTTTTTTTCCTGACAGTAAATCAAGGATCAAAGAACAGCCAAGATTTGGAGTTAATAGTCCGAGAATAGATGAAGACACCTTATAAATAGAGATAAAATAAATACATATAAAGGTAAAAACATTCTTATATTGTTAGCAGATTGATGAAACCTTTTATTTCCTTCATATGTATGTCTATTTTTAAATGTCTATGTATACATATACATATGTATGCATATATATAAACTATAATTAGAAGTGTGCAAATTAACGGTACAAGATCTCAAATTGAAAACATAGATGTAGTTAGTAAAAACTTGTACAGTGTTTCTCATTATACAATCTCTTCTACTTGCATGTCATATTTTTCTGAAGTTTTGCATACACAAAATGACATATTTTCATGATACCATAATTTTTACTTCCCTGTGATTAACGAGCTTTGCATTGATGGAAAAAACAGAGAGAGAAGTGCCAAATTGGTCAATGTTTGTCTTGTCTATTACGTATACTTAAAAAAGAGAAAAATAGTGTTGGAAAAATTTGTGTGAAAAGACAAGACAGTAGATAAAAAAAAAAAAAGATATGAAAGTAGTAAGCTCTGACTGTATTATATTTATCCCATATAAATTTGTTTTCCAGGGTTTATTCTTTATTTAGGGTTGAAATAAATTTGTAAAGGCAGATTACTTTTGTAACAAGTACTGACATGTTTATTTTATTATTATTAATTTTGTATGTGCTAAAGGCACACTTTAATAGTTATTGATTGAAGTTTATTAGTTTTATGAATCTGGAAAGTTCAGTTGTTTTATACACAAAAATGTGAGTCATGCAAATCCAGCAACAAATTAAAATTATTGAGTTTATTTATGGGGTAAAAAACTATCAGTGAATACCCCTTCTCTTCTCAAATTAATTTCATTGCAAAAGTATGCAAAATCAGAATCTACACTGAATCTGAAATTTTACTCACCTCTAATAAATATAAGATAAGAATCACCCCCCCCCCCTCCTCCTCCTTCATTGTTCTCCGTAGAAAATTATATATTTTGCTTAAATAGCCGATGCGTGTAGAATATTTCCCTAAAGCTGAATAAAATTTTGATTATTAAGTATCCCTTGTCATAGTCCCAGTTTCAAGTTTTATATTTCATTGTATGTTAGATCTCATAATGCCATGTAATGAAATATTTAACCATATTCATAACTCTTGAAAGAGCTTTCTATTTCCTTAAAAAATACTGGAGTCATATAAAGACAGAACCAAATGATGTGTGTTCACACTCTTTATCATAATAGTAAATAAATGTATATAGTAATGTGTGTATTTTGAAAAGAAAAGAAAAATCTAGATGTTTGTATATACACCAAGTTAGGTACTAAAAGAAAGTTTCACAAGTTTGCTTATAACAAAGTCAATTTACAGTAAATCATAATTTTTACGATATATATCTAATATTCTATATTCTGTGACTTTTGTGTAGTGGAATTTTAGTACACATATATTATGTATACACTTTCAGAAAATAATTATTGTGTACTTATACTGTATACTGTAATAGAACAATTTTATTTAAAAATTTCTGGCTTCACAGTGCAGTAGTTTTCTTTAAAATATATATATTATACTGTGTATATATATGTTTAAAGATGAAAAATTTAGATTCCCTTTCCATATCCCATCCCATCTATAATATTGACTACCACATTCCACCTGTAACCTAATTTATTTAGTTCCTAATTAAAATGTACACACAAAAGTAAATAAAGAAAATTACTAAAATTAAGTAAGTACTACATAGTACATACCCCTATTCCATTAACTTCTGGTTACCTGTTAAACTCAGTTAAGGCCCTATATACCTATGCAAGTAGATTGATATATTATCTCACTAAAGCTCTAAGGTATAAAATTTCAATATTATAAAACTGTTCTATTACTGCAAATATATAAAAACAAAAAATGAATAATATATAATTACACTTTCTAAAAATCTCTATTTGTCTATATATATATAAAAACTATGATGAAGTTTTATGTATAAAAAACATAAAAAAAATATTACTTATTATGTGATGATGTGAAACTTTATAAATGTTGAATTTAAATGTTTATAAATTAGTGTAGTCTATGTAGCTCCTATAGAATTGGTTAAGTTATATTGATGTATATTAAGGAAAATAAACCATCGCGGTTAGGTATGATAAATTGAAAGAAAAGGATAGGAGAAAACCAGCAAGGGCCTTACCATAGTGAAGAGAGTCCCATAGTTCGGTGAAAATCTTGCTAGCACAGATATAAAATAACTAACACATTGGAAATATTTCGGCAATCGACTCCAAGAGAGATATGGAGCGTGTTATGCCTTCATCAGTCCTTACAGACTCAGAGAGAAACTATGAATGATTCATAGTTTCTCTCTGAGTCTGTAAGGACTGATGAAGGCATAACACGCTCCATATCTCTCTTGGAGTCGATTGCCGAAATATTTCCAATGTGTTAGTTATTTTATATCTGTGCTAGCAAGATTTTCACCGAACTATGGGACTCTCTTCACTATGGTAAGGCCCTTGCTGGTTTTCTCCTATCCTTTTCTTTTAAGTTATATTGATGCTTTTTTTGTTTTTGTTTTTAAGTTAAAACTTAAGCACAAATTTTAAATTGTCTATATTGAAGTTTTTCTCATGTTTTTATTTTAAAGGCTCAAATTTTATTGTTGTATAATATTTTGTTTACCTTTAACCCCGCAGTTGTAAGATATTATGCCCATTATGTTGTTTGTTGTTTTGGTCATATTATTATGATTTGTTGAAGTCTATAGAAATATATGTATGTGTTTTATGCTTGTGTATTATTTTACACACACTTATTTTGGATAATAATACTCGGAGGTAAAATCGCTTTAAATTTTAAAGAACTAGTTTTTCAGGCTCGTAAATAAATGGAAATAATAATAATAAAAAAGTTTACTTAAAAAAAACGCTTTTTTTGCATAGTGATTTTTATTTACTTTTCTTGCATGATTAGTTTAGAACTCTGTATATAAAAATATTAAAAAAAAAAAAAAAAAAAAAAAAAAAAATAGGGCTTCCAGGTATTGTAACTGATATAGGAAAGAGCAAATTCAATAATACACAGCCTTGATGTAAAGCAATAATTATTTTAAGTGGGTGACGAAATTGTGTAGGTTGACAGACACAAAATATTATACACAGTAGCTGTATAATATACTGTGAATATTATACAAGGTTTCTTTTTTTAAAACATATTCGAGCCAAAAAAAAGTATATGCAATGCAAGAGCAATCTCGCGGCTTTAATATAAACTAGAATTCCGATTTTCATCGTAGCAGACGACGGGTTCGGGGAGTGAGTATAATTTAGCAGACGACGAAATAAACAACTGGCGAGAAATGAGTGCAGAGCGATAGATATACCTTCGCAATACAATTTATAATTAAACTTGTTCCTCTACAGATATGTAGAGTATATATTTATAAGTGTATCTTCTTTGATAAACAGCACGGGTCAAATCACTTTGAGAAAATATAAAATGATTAAATAAAAAAGTTTCATTGTTAAATAAATATTCTCAAAAGATATATGTAAAAAAAAAGTGAATGGACTTAAATAGTGGGCGTACGAAGTCTTGATGGTTTTTATTTTATAAAAATAAATTGTTATAGATTATGCGAAAAAGCGTGCACCAGTGCCTCAAGAATTGCAGTGTCGTGGAATGCATCTTTCGCGCCATCGTTTGAACTGCATCCCCAGTTTTCTATTGTAAGTTATTGTTTTTTGTTTATTTATTTTTCATTATTTTTATTATAAACGATTTACATAATTATATTATTTTTACTGAATATAAGTTTATTTTAATTAAATTAGCTTTTAAGTTTTTGTGCTGAGACGAAGACAACATAGGCAACCAGTTGGTCATTGGGGATGAAAGGGTTGCATACTTAGCATTTCTGCAGGCGCAAAACCTTTTTTCCTTGATCGTATCGCTTGCGAGAAAAAAAAACGTATTATTGTTTCATTTCCTTATACAAAATACATTTCTGGAAAACAATATACTCATGGGCATTTTTTTCAATGCTAAATAAGAAGGAAGAAAATCGAAAATAACAATAAACACAAATTGAAATTTAATAATCAATTCATTTTGGAAGTCGTATAAGTATAGTTATATAATTAATGGGGAGTTACAAAAATTGCCGTAACTTTTTTATTGTTAACGGGAGCAATTAAAAAATAACAATTTAAAATGATATTTTTATATTGACCTCATAGGATTTGTCCTCTATTATATTTTTATAAGACGTCTTAAATTATTCACGCAATAAAATGTAGAGATTTTTTTTTTTTTTTTTTTTTAAATTTTGTAGACTAGAGTTTTTATAGAAACAAATACATCGGAAATGGTTTGCATTTTTTTATCATAATCTACAACCTATATAAATATAACGTCTGCAAAACTAAACTGTTTTTATAAAAAAGATGTAGAGACTTTTAAATTTAATTATGATATACAAAAATCTGCTATGAAATAAATTAGTTGCAAAAATGATCTTCTCAAATCAAATAGTATAAAAATAGTTTATCATCTCGTACGTGTGACAAAAATAACTTTAGATTTGGGGCATTTAAGTTATATCTCGCTTGATTATTTTTATTTTTTATCAGTTCTAAAATGAAGTGGGTGGGAGTATAATATTATATTATTATAAGCAAGATAGAAAAAAAAACTGCATTAGGTTTTCAATATCTGGTAAAGTTGTGTTAAGTAGGCGAAGGTCAGATAGAGAAACGTGTGGTGACCGCGATACTGTTCGCGTCGTTGTACTAGGCCCACCGCGGTGCAAGTGACTTTTGTAGTCTTATTTATTATATCACATGGTCAGCTGGTCACTCACTTTGCAGGAACCACGCGTCAAATTAGCTTTTTAGAGGGCAATTTACATCTTTCAAGGAGTAGTCTTTGTTTTTGTTGTTTTTAGAATTATGCGTAGTATGGGAGTTTTTAATAGGAGGAGTATATTATATATTACAGATTTTATGTTTGCGTTTTTATTATTATTATTATTTTTTTAAATTTTTATAAAAATAAAATCTTCATTTAGCAATGTGGTGGTAATATTATTATTGGAAACTGCTACGCTTTTTAATATAAATTTATATTTAATACAATAGTTGGTATTTTATAGGTGAATAAAATGTGGGATTAACTGTAAACGTTTAAAGTATCAAGGGATACAGCTGAAATCTGATTTTAATAAATCTTGTAGTTGCATGTTTGCTTGTTTTTCTATTAATTGTGAGAGTATTCTGTATGAAACTCGAAAAAAAATAATACAAAAGTTCATTGAGCTTCAAACAATTACTTTGAAGAGATTATAAGAAACTTTTAAGAAACTAAGAGGTGAAATTGTTTATTTAATTTTCAACACCAATAATTAAATTCACATTAAAACTTATATACAAGGAGAAGGCATTATTCCATATAATTAACTTTAATTGATATGTTAAGAAATAAAATTTACATTATGTTGTCGTTATAGCTTATAACATTGGGTGTTTTATGTTATTTATTCAATATGACTCATATAGAGTCTGTTTCTTATCACTTGGTTTATGTTATTGGATTGGCAACAATATTTTGCAGAGGTAAAATGGAAAACATAGTTCCGCACTTGCGATACACACACATGGGGGGTAACAGTGAAATTTCATCATATATAGCACAGTATGAAGTGAAGTACTTACGATAGTGTATATACTTTTGCACTCTAAGTACTTGACAATTGTTTCATTTATTTTATTATTACATTTAACTGGGGTTTAAAAGTTTTAAACTTAAAACCTCTAAAGACCTTGTATATAAATTTAGCTATTTTATTTTAAAAATTATTTTAAGTTATGCAAAGAAAAAAACAAAACAAAAAATAACATCCATATAGTTTATATACACAATTTATTTTAAATAAATTTTACGTATAAAATCAAAATCGATGTTTGTGTAGAAAAAAATGCTCTAGTAAGAAAAAAACTGCTCTAGTATGGTATACCTCAAGTATTGCTTTATTTTATAATTAAATACTAAATGAAGAAAATTGTTTGGTGTACAAGGTTTAAATGTATTCCATTATAAAAAATAATAATAATAAATAAAAAAAATCGTTACTGCACCAATTTTTTATTACCTTTTTGTCAAGGAAATTCTAGTATGAATAATAATAATAAGGAGATTTAAAAAATGTAATGGACCAACATGTTTGGTTTTACTTTGATTCCGGCTTCAATTCCCCCTATAATTTTGTATCTATTTTGATTGTCATGAGGTAAATAATTAACTTGGTGTCTGGGGCTGATAAGGTATAGAGTTGACGCCTCTTACTATTATTATTTTCTCTACACTGCCTACTGATTTATGATGAACATTACATTTACGTTTTTGTTGATACGGTTGCTATACAATTTAGTACAGTATATACGCACTCGCTGTGTTATAATATGAAGGGAATGCAAAAGGCGTCTTTTAACACTTAATTTTAGATATTTTTGCTTCATTTAATAACTGTAGTGTAACAAACAAACAAACAAACGAATAAAAAAAAAAATAAAAAAAGAATGAGACAAATTATGCGTAAACTGTATAAATTAATTTATATAATAAATTAAAAATTTGTTGTTAAAAATTTAAATATCAAATTTTTTTATTATTATTTTTTTAATATATTTGAAAAACAAACTTGTGCGTTTGCTATATTGTAAACGTTGAATTTTTAATTCTATAGTCTAAACATAAGAAAGAAAGAAAAAATCCTAATAGCATTTAATGTTGTGTTCAAAATTCAAATGGTATCCCTGAAAATAAGACATCGTCACTAGTTGGGATTTATGAACAACTTTTTATTATTATTATTTTTAAGGAAGTAGAAGTTACTGGAAATAACCAGTTTCGGTGTGTATTTTCCTCTTTTTTTTTTTTTCTTTTTTTTCTTTTTTTTTGCACGGCTAAAGGCAGGAAGAAAAATTAATCAAATAGTCTAAAAATATAAAACTTATCTTAAAAACTTATTTTGTTCTAAAAAAACCGTTTCAGAAATATTTTTATCTATCAGAAAAGTTGTTAGTAAAATTTTGAATATTTTGACATTTTAATGCAAATTAATTGCACCTCAATTTAGTTAATTATTTGATCATCCATATGTACAATTTTGTAATGAGAAAAATACAAAAAACATGTCACATTTACTTATTTGATTTTGCTGTTAACGTATACGTCGTTAATATTTCTTAATTTCGTCATTTTGTTGTATTTATTTCCTTCACTACTTAAATTTAATTTTGCGGAAAAAAAAAAGTTTATTTATTATTATTTTACTGTTTTGAAGTTCCTTATGGGTGGAGTAATAGAGTTGAATTCAAATAATAGTAATTATTTAGGGATTCCCAGAAATATTGATTTGAAATGTCAGTTTTAATGTAATCAATAATTGTGTATGAATCATAAAATTGCGTATTGAAGTAAAAGTATACTTATTATAAGTCATGAAATTACTTGTTTAGTAGGTTATATATAATAATAATAAAATTAAAAAAAACATGGAAAATTTGTGTTTAAATTATTGAAGTGTATGACGTAATGTTTCATTCTATTTATGAATTATTTTTGTAAAGAAATCCTTTGAGCCGCATTTGTGCATACATTTTTTTTTTTTTTTTTTTTTTTAGCATATGTGATGAATTGTAGATTTATTTAAACTTATAATTTTTGTCTCAGGAGAAATGGAGAGATGAAAAAGTAAAAGAAATTTTTAAAATTTTTATAGGATTTCTGCACACATTTTGTATGTAAAAAGAAAAATGACAAAATTTAACTATTAAATTTTTAAACTAAAAAGTGTCAAGGTTTATTTCATATTTTAATAACATTCGGCAAATCTACGTGAGTTTTCTGGAAGGTTAAACCTTCAATTTAAGCATGAATATTAAATCAAAGATGTAACACGATAAAAAAATCTTTATTAATATTTAATAAATTATGAAAACAAAAGAAGGAACTAAAAGTTTAATTAAATGCACTTATTTATGTCTTATTATTTTATTTTGAATAAGGATACAAAAAGGACTCATACTTTTCAAAGGGAGGTACATTATATGAAAAATGTTAATTTTAATAAAAAAAAATATATATATAATTTGTATTCTATTTTTAATAATTTGAATCAACCCTAACAAATTTAAAATATATTGAAATTTTTCTTTAGGATATTATTATTTCATTTAAAATGCATTTTATTTATTTTATTTTAAATAATAAGGTTTGTGATATTACAAAGTGATATTATTATATTTTCTTTTGAATGTTGAATGTAATTGTAAAAAGGAACCATTGAAGGGGAAAAGTCTACAGAGCAATAGTGCGTGAAATTGCGTTGTTTTAAACGGTGATGTTGCATTATACTCTCGCTGAGGGGCGTGCCTCTTACACGAGGTGCAAAAAGAAAATCTTATGTATATTCAACTCAAAAAACCTCAGTCGATTTAAATCGGGCATGCCTAAAATATCGCCCATTGTCACATTTGAGATACCGTAAAAGGTCGAACGGCAGGTAACTCAGGTTTTTTGAGTTGAATATGGTTTAATATAATATTTGAGTGACATCTCTCTCTCTCTCTCTCTCTCTCTCTCTCTCTCTCTCACTCTCTTGTGGTACATAACATATATGCAGTGAACGCGGCGTGGGGAGAACCTTTTATACATATATATATATATCAGACACGACATTTTTTTTAAATAATCATGATATATCATAAAGTTATTATAATTTTTTTTTTTAATGAGACAAATAGAGAATGCAATATAATGGAGCTTCTCCGTTTTTAACCAAGCTGATTTAAAAAAAACTAAATATTTTTACATGCAATTTATTTCAACTTGAAATATTGCCTTACATTATAGTTTCATTAATATGATGATTATTATAGCATTACCTTTAGAAATGTAATACTTCATTTGGTAAATAATGAGTAGATGTTGTTATTTTAATGGGAGAAAATCATTCTTGTAACAAAGCTTGTTTTTGTCAAATATATTTAGATTTAGTAATATTTACTTAATAATACATTTTTTTTTTCAATTCCTTTGTTATCATATTTAAGTATATGAAAGATATTAATGCTTGTTATATGGAATATTATATTATGTTTAAAATAAAAATGAAATATTCTCGGTGCATAGAGTATTATTGAAGTTTATAACAATTGAATTGCATATTTATCATATTAAAATAATTGTTACATTTAATATTAATGTTTACAGGGCAAAATATTATAGGTCACAAAATAACATAAGCGTACATTATAGTGATATAAATATCGGTTTTAATATGTGCGGTGAGCATTGCAAGGCGAGGTCGGGAGATGCAATATGTAACTCGGTGCATAGAATGCATTCACTCAGCTAACGTTGCATGCATACTTTATGAGTTACAGTACAATTTGAAATGCATTTTGTATTATCTTTATTACACGTACTATACTCAAGATGCAGCTGCAACCCATTAAACAAAAATAAATATTAAAAAAAACAATCTCGTATCATTTTGTTTACATCTTCTAGTATGTTTTTGTCAACAAAAGTGTTTAAATGAAAACATGTGTTTTATTTTTTATTTAAATTGCGTTTAATTGCTGTATCATTTCATTACACAGTAAAAGGTTAAGAGGTAATGATAATTTATACTAAAATGTATGCACAAATATAGTTAAATATTTATTTAATTTTAATTAGTTTAAAATAGAAAAGAAACTAGTTTTGATGTATAACGTATAGAATAATTTGAATTTTTGAATAATTTTTGAGATTTGGAATTTAATTAAATTAAGGAATTGCATAATAACACTCCTTAACTTATATATATAATACAGTACAACACAACAAAAAACTACGGTGTTTATATAACGAAGTTTAAATTATAATATTCAAAATTTGACCTAGCATAACCTAGCCTAGCTTATTATATATTTATAATTAAAAATTTCACTTCCCGTTATCTTATTTTGATATCTATACCTATATCAATAAAAAAAAGAAGACATCAAAGTAATTTACTTCATGTATTAAATAAAATAAAAAGTAGTATTTGTAAAAAAAGTCATTGGTCTCATAAAAACTTCCATAAAATTAGTTGAAATAAGGAATAAGTTGTAAACTGACAGACTACAATAATAATTTGAAAAATTAAACTATAATAATTATATTACTAACAAAAATATTTGAAGATTTTTACAAACAGTTAAAATATTTGACCTAAATTCTATATACATAAAAAATATATAATATCAGTTAGAAATAAAACGAGATTAATAGATTATCTTTTTTATTATTAATTAAATAATTGCATGAACATAGTTCAAGTAAGATAATTATTTTATAAAAAAAAAAATATTAGCAACAGACTGCGGTTATTATCTCTCAAGAGAGAAAACAAAGCGGCGGTAGATAAGACAAATTATTATTGTAATAAATAACATTATATGACGTACGCACATCAAATTGCTCATAATTATGACTTGATGCAAAAATTTTAATGTAAATTATATAGTTTACTTTTGCTATATTGTTTAATGAGATGCGGGCAGCACTTTGTGTAATTAGCGTGGGGTGGCGTCACATTTACAATTTACACACTCTATAAACAGCATTATAAGGAGACACCTTTTATACGTTATAATAACAAAAGCTTCGTTTGTTTAGAGCAAGACTTATTTATAATGATGGCTCGTGACCTATTATGTGTATGATAATATAAAAACTCAAATGAAATAAGGATATTATGAACATGCTGATGTTTTTATGTTTAATTTTTATTAATATTATTATCATCATGTGCTATTTTCTTCTTAAAACCAACACCGAAATCCTACTTGATTCAAGGTGAAGGTGAGAATAATTCAGTATGAATTGTCTGATAGGAACTGCAGGTGAAAAAAAGGAGGGATCACAAACTAAGCACTTTGCACACGATGTTAGCTGTGCCAAGAACTGCAGCTTTCTGCAGTTCTTTGTTATTATTATTAATATTATTTTTTTTTTAGTGATTTAAAGGGGCATATGATGTAAGTTTTTTTACTTTAATTGTTTTATAAAGTGTGTAATTCATAATTAATTATTTTATTATGGTTTTCATCAAAAAACTCATTTCAAGTACGTAAGTTGTTATTCCTTATATAAATCCCAAAATTTATAGCTTATTGAAATGGAAGTAATATTAGAGTACTGAACATAAATGATAATAATACTTTAATATATAACCGGGATAAAATTTCTAAGATTAAAATTTATAGTAAGCGTACTCTTTTTAATATAAGAAAAATCCTCTTTATTGATTTTAATTGATATGTAAAAAGTTTTCATTATTCTAAAAAACATGTCTTTTGAATAATGTAATACGCAAAGAATTTGTCCTATAAAGAGAATTTTAATGACATTTAAAAGTATCTTTTATAAAGAATGATTTTTCATCTCACGATTTATTTACTTTAGAAAACAAATAATATCTAAATATATTTTTCAATTTTAAACTTAGATCGTCTAATAACATCATCTCTCTTATTTTCTTTTTCGTTGCATAAAATTACATTAAAAAGCTTTTAAAATTCAAATAGAGGCGCGTTAAAAGTTTTTAAAAAGTTTTTCGTGGAAAAGTTTTGCAGTTTGCCCCGCACTATCGTACATTTGCACAAATCGAATGGCATATATATATGGATGTTGAGCAAATTAGTATTCTGTGAGTGACATATATTGATAACATTAGTTACTCACTGCCATTGTGGAATACCAAATCATCATTTATACGTCTCTATGCTTCCGTAATAGACGGATGTATGTACAACTGTTCGCTTCTTGTGTCATTTTTATTTTTTCTCATCTCTCTCTCTCTCTCTCTTTGTTTTTCTTTTGTGACTGTCCATACAATGTTTTTCTCAATGCATGATAAAAAATCATATAATATACATACAATGATATTGTTATTATTTTTACATAAACTAAAATTGCATAATTACATTTATTTTTAAAAAGAGGGGGTTCTTAAACGTATAATTTAGAAGTTCTCTTTGTTTTCAAACATGCTAGTAGTAAATGAAAAGAATATAATTAATTTTTATTAATATCCTTGAACTACAAAAAAAAAAAAAAAATCTTTAATAATAATCTAAAGTTTTTTTTTTTTTTTTTTTTTTTTTTAATCTGAACTGTATATTATCTTTTATTAACTTTAAGCCAAACAGAACACAGAAACAGTGTGTTCTACTTTTTATTTTTAATAATTATTTTAGAGTTTATTTACTCCAAGCAACAATGCTATTTATTTTGCACTGTATAGGCTCAAATCTATTTATCACTATACAGTGTAGAAAATACCTTATTCAATCTTAAGTTTAATTAATAATTTTGTAAAAATATTCATATCAAAACCGAAATTTAATTTAAAATCACTTCAATTATAGCTGCATAATGGTATACATTTTTAGACAACTGGGTTTGTGTGTTGACTAATGAAGTCTTATAAAACATTCTTTTCTCTCAACTAACAAGTATATTATAAACACTAAAATTTTGACACACTTCATATATAAACAATATGTTTTATAATTAATAGTTTTTAATGAGTCAAACTCATTTGTTTACATGTCAAGATTTGACAAGCTGTTATGTTTTGTGTTGACAGATTACTTGGCTCATGCCTGGTCGCGTGTCTCGCAACCACTACTCCATTCTCATACTTGCAAGATGACACGGCATGTGTTGACGCCTGTCAGGAGAAAGATGGCGTCATTACGTGTCCACACACGTGGCCTGAACACGTGTCAGCACCTGCTCTCGAGATTTGTGATTGGACTGAGGATACCTTAGATCCTCGTGCTCTAGCATCGCACACTGAACTACGTAATCTGTCAATACATGCTGCGGAGTATAGTGAACTACAAGGTAAATATGCGGCCTGAAACTATTTTTTTTTTACTCTACAATTTTTGATGAAGATACGTCAATAATATGTACGAGAAAATGCACAATCTTTTTTTTTTTTTTTTTTTTTTTTTGGTAACATTTCTTATACTTTTTTTTTTCTCACAGTGAGGTGTTTAAAATATATTTAAACTATTTATAACTGTATCTGTATAAATATATTGTGCTACTGTGGCAGATAAATTGAGTTTTTATAATGCTGTGTGTGACAGAAAAATCGGTAAATAATACTAGAAAATCCGTGTCGTGACTGATCTGTGATCAAATACAGTAATTTCAATTTTGTTATCTCGTATATTAAAATTTATATTGCAAATTACTCAAAATATTCATCAACTAAATTAACATTACGATAGTTACCACAATATCTGACAATATGTATATTTTTTTTTTAAATACTCAAATAAATAAACTTAGAAATGCACGAATCAAATGAATTCATTTTAAACTGTAAGATTAAGTTTTTAAATTGAAATTTTCTCTCTTTTGATTTTTGAATCTTAAAGTCATATATCATAATATTGCTAAAAAATAATAAAAAAAAAAGAGAGAATATTGTCTCATTACTGTATGGACAATGTTTTTCATATCACTTTAGTGACGAAGATGTGCAAGAAGAGAATCCGCTCATGCAAGAACTATTCATGTTAGCTCTGATTTATTACTCTGGCTACAATGGGATTGAATAGCGTGACCCATATTATAATGACTATCTTATACTAGAATCAAATAGGGATGAAATTAACTCAATAATATTACGTAATAAATCACTTTAACTGAACAGTTTTTATATTTTTTTTTCTTGTTTAAATCATTGCCTTAACAATCTGACATATAAATCATTGTAAATGTCCATGACAGTTTATTATTATTAATTTTGTCACGGTGTAGATTTTAAGTTGCTTATAAACATTATGCTAATCTTATCGACATTACTTAAGTACTCACAAAGTTTTGTAAACTATAATTTGGATGCTTTGCATAATTTTGTTGTATAATTTTATAACACGGTGATTTGATAAACTTTACGCACTAAACACATAATGCCATGTTGTTGTTTTTCACTCAAAGCATTGACATTAACTTCAACAACATATCGTAATAAGCGAAATAATTTGTTTTAACGTTTGTTGGTATATAGCAGGAAAAAAAGTATTTAAAAACGTATTTATTATTATTTCCTCTTAAATTTTAGGTGAAAGCTTTGAATTTTATTTTGCCTAATATATCGTGTCGCGAGAAAATCTAAAATTGTTATGTTAATAATATTTATTATTTATTTTTCAGAGCGAGAGTTCACTCACGTGTTTCCCTCAGGCTTGGTGCTTGAGGTGCTCAACGTGTCCAGGCTTGGCCTGTATAAGCTCGGCCCTGTTGGCCTCTTGGACTCTGTGGCTGCAACTCTACGTTACCTTGATGTCTCCTACAACCGCCTCGTCACTCTCGCGCCCGCTCCACTTTTACCTCTTGTCAACCTCCAAACTGCGCTTTTCATAGGTACATTATAATTACTCATTGTAATAAGACATGCATTAGGGAAAAATGCACTAGAATTTATATAATATAATTTTTATTTTTATTTTGTTTTTGACATTTTGAATAATTTATTATTAATTTAGGGCAGCAATGTTTTCTTAAAATTGACATGAATGCTTGTCACAGTAAACTTTGTATTAGATGAAGCATTTCTTGTTTGTAGAAATAAAGTGAAGACAAAGCTTATTTATTTTTATTGTATGTACTCCTCCCGAATAAATCTGACCGCAGCATTCATGTCTCCAAATGTTAAATATATGGAAAAACTTTAACGCAAACGGTCAGATTTATTCAGGAGGAGTGTAAGTAGTACATATGATTATTATTACTATTATTTTGTGCTATTTTCATATAATTTATGCATGTTCACAAACGTGAGAGTAATATTGATTTAAATTAATATTAGAAAATCTCGTAATGTGCAGGTAACCCTTGGTCTTGTGGTGTTGAACTGTCATGGTTATTGGACACCCCTCTTCACCCGCAACTTCCAGACTTGTCGCATTGGACTTGCGGGCCAGAACGTTACCCTGGCAAACCTTTCCTTCCAGTCATCTCAATGCTCAAGGTAAGTCTGCAGATGGAAAATTAAGTATTTCTCTCCATTTTATAGTACTAGTTATCTTGAAAATTTGTGAAAAGTAATTTTTTTTTTAACTGCCTGTAGTAAAGGACATAAACTGAGAATCTCTTGCTATATAATTTTATATTAACAAAAAAAAAAGTATGGAACAAACAAATATCTTGAAATTAGAGTATTAGAATGTATGTATAAATGAACAATACAATTAATGATACACTACAATAGTAATAGTAAATAACTGATATTTCAGACGCTGAGATCGCAATGTCCAAGTAGACCTCCATACAACTGCTCGTGCGAGCTAAACAACGTGGTGTGGGGTGGCGCGGGGATGGGCCAGGCACCTTCCAGTCCCAACCCCCTGCTGGAGCAGAGAGAAGAGAACAAGGGCAGCTTCCTCATACCTGTGATCACGGTGAATTGCTCGGCGAGAGGGCTGTACCGCATGCCACATTACTTGCCGGCCAACACCACCACGCTCATTCTTACCAAAAATATGGTGAGTCACACCAAAGGCTTTGATATTTTTATTCGAGTTAGTAAGATAATTTGATTTCACTAAAAAAATATATATAATATGTAGCAATTAGTCATCAAGGAAAATCCATTTTTAATTCAAATTTAGAATAAACCCATTAAGAAATGACCATAATAAGTATGTAATTTTAAACATGCAGCCAACAATTTTCATCAATTTAATTTGAACATTTAATCACACATCAATTATTTCAATTTTGAAGTATGTCGTCAAATAAAAATAATAATAATAAAATTCATTTCTTGAAATTGTTGTTTAATAAATTATTTTATCCTTCTTATTTTGTCCTTTATAATATGGCTCTCATATTACAATATATTATAATTAAATTCTAAATTCAGTTATTATTACGTAACACACATCAATCAAAAGTTATGATTTACTAACCTTGCTTGTGTATTTTGTGACCACTTTCTCTATATACGTATATGTAAAGTCACGTGTAATATAATTATATAACAAAAATGGTATATATTTATGACGTCATATAATTTATAGTCACCTTGTGTCACAGATTTCGGATGTGCGTCCTCTATCAAATAACACGCATTACCGCCGCGTGCTCGACGTGATTTTGGACCACAATCAAGTGCGCAGTATAGCAGCGCTGGAGGGTTCCGAGTGGCTGTCAGCCTTCCGGGTACTTAACTTGCGTGCCAATCAACTAACTCAGGTGAGTGTCCTTTGTCTATTAAAATTAATCAATCAAGAAATCAACTATTGTACCTATATACTAATAAATTTTAACAATCAAATAATTAATGAATTGATGTAAATCAATAAATCAACCAATTATTGAAACTTAAAAACGTACAAAAAATAATAAGTTAATTAGACAATCAAATCATTAATAAACTAATAAATTTATTCATAAAGCTATGAAGATTTTTCCCTATTGAGTTTCGTTTCCAAATATACAAGGCTATATACCCTTTTTGTCCATACCAGATCAAACTGAATACTTTACGAGATAATTAAATAGCAAAGTTATGAAAGAAATAATTCTAATTTTGACATTAAAAATTGTTTACTTTGTAATATTTCCTCAGGGCTTAAAAAAATGTTTATCAATAATACAGCACACAAAAATTAAAATACATAATAGTCTCTCTCTCTCTCTCTCCCTCCCTCCCTCCCTCCCTCTCTCTCTCTCTCTCTCTCTCTCTCTCTCTCTCTCTCTCTCTCTCTCTCTCTCTCTCTCTCTCTCTCTCTCTCTCTCTCTCTCTCTCTCTCTCTCTCTCTCTCTCTCTCTCTCTCTCTCTCTCTCTCTCTCTCTCTCTCTCTCTCTCTCTCTGCGGAGCTTGCAGTGTAGTAAATAGATATTACTCATATAATTAAAGAACAAATAACATGAGATATTAAATAAAATCAATTATTCATAATATGATGTTGTACCCTGCTAATTGAATATAATTAATATTTGTGAGATAAAAAGATATTAAAATGAAGTACGTAATTAGCACATTTTGCGGTCGTTATAATGAAGCTTGGTTTGTGTTAGTGCGAATGTTAAGTAAGAAATGAAGGCGAGGCCGGTCACAACTTCTTATTGTCTCGTGAAACTTGCTAATTAAGCAAGGCCTTGACGTCACGAGCCACTGGACTCGCATTCAATTATGAATTAATGACGGGAAAAAAGCAAATCATCGTTCTAGAAACGATCTCATTTCAGATACATGTTTTGTCGCCTCGTATCAAATGTAGCTGACCACATTTATTACAATAATTTTTTATAGTTAACTTTAATGATAGTATAGCCCCAAATGTAGCAACTATAGCAAATTTTAATGCTCTATTGACTTAAACTTAATTTTTTTTCCTCAATTTGATATGTGTATTAATAATTTAAATTAATGATTTAAAATTTTAATACTTATTTTCAAACATTAATTTAATTAACTGGTCGATTAATTAATTAATTAATTTTAATATAAATTAAAAATAATATTAAATAATTATAACAATTATAAAAATCAAACAAACATTGGTCCGACTTCTATTCTACTATTTATACATAATAATAAAGCAATCACTTTACATTATTTCAATTACATAGCTCTTACAACTTTTTTCTGGAAATTGTTTCTAAAATGATTGAAATGTTATTTTAACATATATGAGCAAATAATAATATTATTTATACTTGGTTTTTTAGGAATAGTATAAACGACAACACAAAATAAATAATACAAATTTGCATTTTCTTACTGTTAGTACACTATAGTAATTTTTTTAAGGCGGGAAATCAGATACTGTGGGATTTGATTTTTTTTTTTTTTTTTTTTTTTTTTTTGAAAATCTGAAATTTTGCACGGTGATACATTAAGATATTTCTTCAAAAATGTAAAAAAAAAAAAAAAAAAAAAAATTGGGGGGTCACCATGCTAGATTATGATTTTTTGAAGTGTTAGTCGCATAAGAGCCCATGTTAATTTTAGTAATTATTTTCTCTCTTATCTGATATGGTCAAGGGTTCTGAAAATTTTATCATAGATAGCTGTTACAATTAACTTTCAAATGGCATCATAAAGTTTAGAAGTTTTCTTTTTAAATTTTGAGATACAAGCCATCTATATACAACCCTTAATCAAGTTAATATAAATCAATTATAAAATTGTTTTTTCCTTCGATATTTAGCCTAGTATTTAAACATTATGTTCCGAGTTTGTACTTACTACTTACATATTACATGACTTGAAAAACTGTTTATATTTGATTAACATGTTTTGTTGCACAATTTGACGCCTCTAGTGCGTAAACATGCACATCTAGTGGTCGTTTGAAGGCTCTTTAGTTTATAAGGAATTATATATTATGTCGAGTACTATACAAGCAGAGGACAAACCAAGGTTGTAATCAATTCAAAGAACGTAAATCTACTTTTTCGTATAAGTTTTTATAAAACAAGCAGTTTTATTTGCCAGTTTTTTTTTTTTTTTTTTTTTAATAAAATATAATTTAAAAGGTTTTTAAATATGAGCTAACTTCAATTAAATTTTGACGTAAATTCAAGAATCTTTTATAAAATGTACATAGCGTAATTATAAAAATCATTTATTAGGTCTAAAATTAAAACTTTAATATTCTTATATTTAAAATTCCTTCTATTTTTATATAGCTTCATGTTGAAGAAAGATTTTTGTTTATTTTTACACCCATCTCATGTCAGTTTATAAAGAGTAAAAAGTGATGTTCTAAAATTACATATAAAAAAATATATATTTATAATATATTAAAAAATTGGCACACGCAAGTATATATATATATATATATATATATATATATATATATATATATATATTAACATAAACTATATATTCATTTCATGTTAAAAAGTTCAGTAAATCACTTACTTTTAGACAAGTTAGATAACTTTATGTAATACAATAACAAAAATGGATGTTAAAGGCAGAAGAAACCAATACAATATTTAATATGATTGTCACAAAACTAACATTATATACATTCTTTATTGTGTACTAATACTTTTTGAGTTTTTATATATTATATTATATATATTACGTTTTATGGTTAAAGTTTAAAAAATGTAAATAAGAAATAATAAAGAAAAACATCATAATATAAAAAATATAGCACATACACTTTTATACGTAAACTACATGCTTAACGATAAAATAAATAATAATAAAATATTTTATATAATATTATTTTCATATTATTTTTTTCAAGTTTTTTTTTTCTATGTGTTAAAAAGTTTTTTGCTATCAATAGTCACATAACCATTATAATAAAAATTTATATGTGCTTCGTTCGACTGAAAGCGTATGTAGCTAATTTTAGCCGTATATACAAACGAGACTGGTGATTATCCCAAGTACATTAAGCAGCTGCTACGACACTAAATTTTACGACAATTTTCTCTAAAGTGCATTTTGTTTATGTTTTAACGCCGATGACAGAAATGAAATAAGCTTTTGCAGTATATATAAATATATTTTTGTTTGATATTTTCAATCGCACTTTAAGTAAATAAAAGTCAAAGAAAATATTTATATCACTTCAAGTAAATATTATGTATAATATGTCACTCTTCTACATCGTACATCGCTTCTGTGCAAGTTTATGTGCAATAAATTTAGTATTATGAAATTATTCACAAATTTTTTTGTCTTTGTTATAATATTTGGTTCACCATGAATTATGAATGAATTGAGTGAATAAACAAAGAAATTTTAGTATTTTTATTTTACGTAATTGTGAATTTTTTGTATAGTTTTTATAAAGTGTTAATATTTTTTTATAATTCAATAAAAAAAATCAGAATTAATATATACAATTTGTTTTTAAAAATAAAAACATTTTAATATTTTATTTCAGCTTTTTGAAGTTACAAATTAATTAAATTTTAAATGATTCTATTTATTTATTAACCTACATTACCATTAGTAATCTAATTAAATGTAATTATATTATTTATGCAATAGTATATTACTCAGTTGCATAGTGTTCGAATTTATATTAGATAGTAACTTTTTGTATAAAAGTCTCATGTGACAAAGTGGTTGTATTGAATACGAAGTTAGTAACTTTATATAAATTATATAAAAATATATAATATAAAAAAAAAAATGCTGAAAGCACATTCTATATAATATACAACACGCATGAACTTTAAAATAATATATCGTATTCATATTTCTTATACTGGCTTTATCTACTTGCCTAACTTTTTTTAACTTAACTCAAGTCAACTTTAAGACCATGCAGCTACAGAGTTCTATTTATAAAAATATAAAATATCTTACTACTCACGATGTTGAGCCAAAGATCTATATTAATCGGCCAATGTGTGTATATTATCTTGGCTCGTACTGTTAAATTTATGGCAAAAATTTGGCTGTCACTCTTTTTCACTAAACTTTTCCTAACACTCTACTATTTTATCTTTCTAGTTTTTATTATATATATTATATATATTTATATACATATAATACATATTATTTTCATTCTATAGTGCTGTGACAAATATATTTTTCTTGCGTTTTGATTTTAATTTGTTTCCTTTCGACGCTCTTGTTTTTTTCCTTCATATCTAAGTTTTATCATTATTTTTAAATTAATTAATAGTTATAAATATATAATAGGAAGTAAGATTGAAAGAAATTATGCAAAATACACTTTTTTATATATTACATTGGTAATTGCAAAATATTTTATTTAGTAAAATTGTGTATTTTTAAAAAATATGAATCTATTTTTTATTATAATAAAAGTGTTTTTTTATGGTGTATTTTTTATTTCTGTTTGCAGATACCTACGTATGCACTTGATCATGCATTTCAGAAGAATCGTAACTTTGCACAGCTATATTTGGGCAACAATCCATGGACATGCAACTGCATGTTCACTCCAGGGTTTCAGGTACAGTAATTATTAAAGTTATTTGCAATAAAATGATACGTAACTTGTGCAAGATAATACTTTGATATTGAAATATATCTTGATCAGTTCATCACTAATATGAAATAATAAGGATTCAATTCAAAAAAATTAAACACGCAAATATTATTTGTCATTCATACGAGGACTTTATAGATAGGGATATTTTAGAAATGAAATTGAACATGTATAACAGTTTTCCTTAAAGTTAACCATTAAAAATGATTATAATGTTTTAACTTTTTTTTATTGCTCGCGTATATCAGTATTAAAAAAAATGCCATAGTGACTCTTTACTTCTATTAAGTTATATTTATTTTACTAAAATTCATCGTAAAATTTGTGTGCTAACAAGTGTCGTTTTTGTTGTGGTTAAACGTTTTAACATTCTCACAGTTTGTATAAAGTGTGAATGTCATGGCTGAATTGCGGTTTATCGAGTCAACATTTCTTGCTGCTTTTGCTACTCATTTCTAACTTACAGACAAATATTCACGACATTTAAAGCTATATGTTTTGTTTTTACAATCTAATAATACAAAAAGTCTTGTTTCAAAGTACTTTTGAACAAAACAAGCAAAGCAATAAAATATAAAGACATGGGCAAGCGTTTTAAAATCGGTTTCAGCTATTTTACGTATTTTATGTAGCTTTTTAGCTTTCATTCCAAACATAATTTAGAAATAATAATAATTAGATTTTTTTTTTCTTCTGATTCGAGTTACTATGATATTAAATATTAAAGACATGATTAATTTGATGTTATCATTATTATTTTCAATTGGAAAACATTACTTTTAATGTCATATGATTTAAGCTTAATTTAAATTAATATAAACTTTAACTTGCATTTTATTATTAGTACTGTATTTTATTTTCACAAAAAACATAAAAAAAAAAAAATGTTGCTTAAAAATATGTTAGTATAACCACTCTAAAGCATTCTACATAGAAGGAATCATGCTCCATAAATAAAAGTATTGAGTGGTTTTATTTCACAGGTTTAGGTTCGATGATTTTGTTAAAAAAAATTGCGAGATTCCCATAAATAACTGATAGGAAGATGTAATGATGTGTTAACTTGCAGGAGCTGCTGGCCAAATATCAGCCCGTAGTGCGGGACGTGGCAGACGTGTGTTGTGCACCTCGTGAAGGAGACGAAAATTCACAGCAGCCGGTACGTACAGCTCATCCGTATATAGAGTGACGTCACTGCTTTTCTGGGACTCCAGTTACACATGCAAAAAATATTACGCAATGTGCCTTCTCTCATCTCATTTAATCAGTCAATACATAAAATAATAAAGTTAAACAAAAATAATGACAAATTAAAGTATAAATTATATTTAAAAGAGAGAGATGAAAATTTTCATTTTCTCATGGTTTTAAGTATGATTTTGAATGAATATTTCGTATAACTTTCGATTAAGTTCTGTAACGCGTTATTAATTTTTTGTTTTTCTATATACTGTTGTTAGATTCGTGAATTAAGTCGCAGCATGCTGTGTCGTGAACCTCGCGCCGCCCTCTCAGGCCTGGACCTACTCAACGTGGCCCTTGCGCTCCTCATCGTACTCGTGTTGGGCAAGCTTGCCTATGACTACTGGGCCTTTAAAACCTCTGGTCGACTGCCGTGGCTCGTCGCTAAAATGCCGTGATATCAAGTTAAAGTAATTTGTTGGACTTTGAAACTAGCATAACTGACGGATATGTGCGCCATCGAGATCTCTGGCTCGTTTAGCTAAATTAACGTGAAGTTCAGATGGCGTAACTCAGTTGAGCCCTCAACCCACGCGTAATCAAGCTAACATGGCTCATGGACAGTTTGTTCCATTAGACAAGTGGCTGTGTAGTTATTAACATGAAGTCAAGTTGGTGAAGGTAACTTATGATTATCTTCAAGAACTCCAGCTGACTGCTCTGGTGGCTTCTTACTGAAATGCTGTGAATCAATATAAATATAAGAATGTTACTTCTTATGGGCTGCTGCAAAAACTTCAAACGATTGCTTTAGTTTGTTGCAAAAAGCATCGTACATAGTGTCAAACTTATTGAATGAAAAAAATGAAAATTAGTTCCATCACATCACAGGATAAACCCAACAATGTGTGATCTAATAAAAATTAATGATATTTTGTTGTTGTGAACATGTTTAGCTTACCAAAGCAAATCTAGATTGTAGCCAAAGGGCTTCCATACTTCAGTAATATATTATTCTACTTAAAGGTGCTTTCATTGTTCCGCAGAAATGTCTCATTGTATCCAAATAGGAAAAAAAAAAAAAAAAAAAAAAAAAAAAACTAGACTCTTTAAGTAGGAGACATTTAAAATCATTTTGGTATCAGACAATTTTAATTTATTATTTAAACGCACATATATAAAATATATTATATTGTTCTAAATAAAGATTAATTTTAGCTACAATTGAAGTACAGTACTAAAAAAAAAAAAAAAAAAAAAAAACGTTTGTGTGGTACTCGAAAGTTAAGTGTATATAGAGTCAGTCAGTATATTAAATATAGGGAAATTTGATCCGTCGAATATTGTACGTCCAATTTTTAAGTTGTTATGTAACTTATGTGTAAGCTACGTTGTTGTGATAAAAAACATTATTGTGTCACATATTCGCCACTATTATACAAAAGATAATATTGTATTTATTGGCTATAAAGTTAACAAAGGTTACGAACATGGTTACAATGCTTTACTTTCAGTACGTTTGTAATATCAATTGAATGAAAACGAGAAACTGTTATTATATGACATTAATTCAGTATTTTGGAAGCACCTAAAGTGATAAATTGCAATTTAATTATTATATTATATTGCAAATTTCTTTGATTTAAGAGTATTACATTATTATTCGGCATCTCATATTAAATGTGCATATTTGATCAAATATGAAATTTTCATATTAAATTGATGTGAGTTGTACTTACAAAATCAGATACTAAAGTTTCTGTGACTTTTAACCATTCTTTATATATAGTAATTAATTTCTATTTAAAGTGGTTGTTATGTTACAAATCAAGGTTTCTTTTGTCCAAGGTTTATTATTTTTACCTCGATTCTTTTCTATCAGCAAAATAAGTATAAGTACACATGCAATAGAGGCTATGATTGTGAATGAATTAAAGGTAAAAAAAAAAAAAAAAAAAAAAAAAAGATAAACGATAAACGAATAATTTATATTATCATATGTAATTTTAAGATAAGTATAATGTGGCCATGTATTTATAAGTTACTAAAAAGAATTATTTGTATACAAATATTTTATTTCCTTGTTAAGTATTATTACGCTAAATAAAAATATGTTATACAAATATGATCTTCATTTTAAATTGATGGGATGTTGAGTTTTTTTTATTCTCTTGCAAGTGAAAAAATGAAGTATATTTTTGTCATAAAATGTCTTCAATGTGGATGATGTTTACAGATATTTCGTGTAATGCTTGATAATACTTAAAATATACATTATATAAGTATATGTAATATAATATTTCTTATTTTTTCTTCTTTGAGTGTGTGTATAATATTTTATGTTCTTATATACCAGAGGCTTAGAAATAATGTATAAAGACTGAATAATTTTATGTTTGCTATTTTTTCCCCTTATATTACTATAATAGTAATAAGTATTTTTACAGCTGTTGCAGTACATGAAATATAAAAATATCATATATACACAGAAATGGTAAACAGAAGAAAAGTTAGTGTTATATATTAGCATCACAAGAGAAGGTAATATCTATGATTTCTTTTGAAATAGCTCATAATTTGAAGAAAAAATCTTCAAATTTTTAATATGTTATTTAAGGGACCGTGTATGTTGAAACAGTCTCCGTAAGATTAGCATGCAAAAGAGACTTTTAGTATTTACGTTCTCTCCCTCTGAATATGATGTAATTATGACTGAAATTTATTATGCTGTAATCAGCATAAAATTTCGCTTTGAGGCCTGTTGATAAAATTTTTATATTATCAATAGATTTTTTTATAATTAATTTCAAACTTTGATAATTTTTTAGTAAAGTTGCATATTTATTTTAGTGGTAACATTTACTGTCGTCAATAAGTCTGCGTACTGTATATAATACAATAGAACTGCTGCACCTTTGTAAGTCAAAAAGTGCAGTAAAAAGTAAGTGAACAAAGAGCAGTTTTTCAATAGAAGAGATTACCTGCTACCTGACAACACGGGACCCAATTATTTTATGCGTCAATGATTTTGATAACTTGCGAAGTAACAGTCACAGTGAATCAAATTTATTTTAAATGTTAGTTTTATTAAAAATCATGCATATTTCTTTTTTGATCGAAGTTATAGCTTCATATTAAAGTAATATATTCAAATAAAAAATATTACATACTACTCATTATTTTTAAATCACGGTAGTTAAAAATATCACTAGAACTTCGATCAAAAAAGAAATATGTATGATTTTTAATAAAACTAACATCTAAAATAAATTTGATTTACTGTGAAAATTACTTCTCGGGTTATCAAAATCATTGACGCGTAGTTAATTGGGTCGTGTTGTCAGGTAGCATTAATCCCTTTTATCTCTCTTTTTTCACTTACTTTTTATTGCAACTTTACTATACCTATACCTGATATACCTGAAAATAAATCAAAGTACCAACTTATGAAAATTCTTACTACAGCTATTAATTTTCATTTGCTTAATTGAAAAATTAATATCTTTTTTCCTGCATATCTTTAAAAAAAATTGTTAACGCCGCTCAAAGCAGAATTTTATTTACAATTTAATGCTCTAATTTCAAGTTTCTAGATACAAAATTGACAATTTGACGGCGTAAATACGATTTCCCGTGCTTTGTTTATGGGGATTACCAACATACACGGCCCCTTAAAGGAATAGACCAGAGAAAAACATATCACAAAAAAATTTATGGGACTTACATAAATAACTTTAGTTTGTCTCAAAACCCAACTGTAGCTCCATAACAGTGATTAGAAATTTCAATTTATGCAACCCGCACAACATTTTCATACTAATTTTTGCATGTTTCTGACGTCATAAACATGAATAGTTACGCAAATTGCATACTTTACAGTATTTTCACGTTGCATCATCATTCTAATAAAAATTGTCAACAGTTTTGAAGATCCCATTTCGTGTTTATTCATTAACAAGCACGTTGTTTTATGTGGTCTATGGCTTTAAGTATAATATATTTATATATAATAAATAAAAAGTGCTAAATAAAGCATTGCATTAGGCATTCATTTCAAAATTATTTATATAAATGTCAATTTATAACTAGATAATTAGTTATAAATTATTGCAAATTATTTAAATTAAATATTGTAATTAATTTTAGTAATCTCCTTATGATTGTTAACTAAAAATTATAAGAAAAAGTCACAAAATATTATAAATATATCTTATATATAAACAGGATAATTTAATGATTGATTTCAACATAAACTGTGCAGTGCAGTTATAAAAGAGAAAAGAAAGAAAAAAAAAATGTATCGCGAATAAAAAATGTCATCGTAGTTTGAAATGTTAGATAACATTGCACCAAACGTAATTATTTATTGTGTTGGAAAATGTTGTTGAATATTTTTCTTTTATTATATAATCATGTATAAAAGTGCAGCTGAAACGAATAAATTCTATTTATCTCTAAAAGTTTTTTCCTTTCTAATTTATTATTCCAACTCTCTCTCTCTCTCCCTCTTCCTCTTTCCAGTTGAATCCTTATTATTTGAGACTCATATATAGTTACTGTAATAAATAGAAATGTTTTGCTAATAAAAAGTTATTGCAACAATCAATTTATTTGTAATCTTTTACTGAAAGGCAACAATATATAATTGCATTCATGTATACTCATAAACTTGTTTATATTTTTTTCGTTTATTTTTTTTATTTTTTTACGATATATTAATATTAAAAACTAGTTGCAATATTATATAGGTCATTCTTTTGATTGTCCACTTACTTTAAAGTTGATAAATATTTTAACTATAAACAGAGTAAATCCATCACAAATTCATAAATTTTAAATTATCATAAAATATGAAAACTTTGTATAAAAGTATAGCAACTGTAATCAATCTGTATTCAAATTTTTAATGGAAAAAGAAAGTTATCATAACTAATAACATGCAAAGTTGTTTTTATGCTTTACTTTATTATTAGTATTATATTATATATAGATGTTACAAAGTTTAAATGAAATTTGTTTTTGATTTCCATATTATAATTTAGATGAGTTTGAATATGAGCCACTAGGGTATATTGATATTGGTGAACATCGTCGTTTAATGTAAGCCGAGAGAGAGAGAGAGAGAGAGAGAGAGAGAGAGAGAGAGAGAGAGAGAGAGAGAGAGAGAGAGAGAGAGAGAGAGAGAGAGAGAGAGAGAGAGAGAGAGAGAGAGAGAGAGAGAGAAGTGTGAGTTGGGTATGAGTGCGCTGCAGTAAAACTTGATTAGCTTAGAGTCCACTCTGTAAATCTCATTGGCATAAAAGACGTTAGTGAAATCGCTTTTAGCTTTTGCTATCAATATGGAAGTCAAACTTTGAATGAGGATATGGATATCGTGATGAAAATTAGATGAAAAAAGGGAAAAGAAAATGTTTTAGGAGGGTGTGATGCAAATAATATGAATTTAATGCCATATAAAGTAAGAAATTATTAAAAAAAAAAAAAAAAAAAAAAACTGGCTTCTTCTTAAATGAATTTTATGCTAATTTTTCTTTTCATGCTTTCTGAATCAATTTTAATAGCTTCTTAAAAGCTTGTACATCCATGGTAAATAATTCTTTTGGAATAAAGGTTATAGAACATCTCTATCTCTCTCTAAAAAGGATAAATGCTCAAATTAAAAATGATGTATTGAAAAATATTAGTTTTTTCATTGTGGAATTCATTAGCAATCATGTGAATTGTGAGTACGTAAATACGTAAATGGTAGATTATTAATATAATTTATTTGAAATTGGGCATAATATTTTTTAAGTGGTAGTCATTATCTGATACCTTACTAAGGGAAGCTCATTACAAATTAAAAAAAAAAAAAAGTAGTATGATAATTTGTTCTTTCTGGTAGAATGAGTGGCTTTACTAGTTAGTTTAATGTACGGAGAGAAAGAGAGAGAGAGAGAGAGAGAGAGAGAGAGAGAGAGAGAGAGAGAGAGAGAGAGAGAGAGAGAGAGAGAGAGAGAGAAACTAAAGCTTGCTTGGCGTCAAGAATAAAAAGTAGGAAGGAAAAAAGAGGTAAAAAAAAACGAGAAACGAAAAAAAAAATTTGGAGAAAAGTTTACTTTCACAATGTGTTAGGGTGAGAGGGAGTAAGAAGGAAAAGAAGAAAGAAAAAAAGAAAAACTTTTTTGATTTATGATTTGAGTATTCTAAATTAGACAAAACTTCAGCCTTAATAATGACAACTTTTAATTTTTCTTTGAAAAATTAAATAAAGAAAAACTTTACCAACTAAATAATAATGATAATATGATTATACCAATATTAAAGGAGAAAAATTTAATTGGAATGAAAAAAGTATTATGCAATATTTTTTTTAATTTAATTAAAAGTTTATTTAATATTGCTTTCCAAAACAGATGAAAGAAAAGGAGGAAAGTGGTTACAGATATCAAACAGCTGTAAATGTAGCAATTTGGTGCAATTTTTTTTAGCAATTCTTTATTAAAGTTCAATTTTCAAATTATACGAGTTATGTAGCAGTTTTTGCTACGGTAAATAAAATATAATAAAAGTAGTGAAAAAAAAAAAACCCGATGCATTAAAAAATACTTGTATTTATTTCGTTTTTAAGGAACTTTTCCCCAATTATAAAAATCAAAGAACCATTGCCGTTTAAATGCGGTTAATAATGCATTGGGTATTTATTTAATTGATATTATATATATATATATATATATATATATATATATATATTATATAGAATAAAATGTATCGCAGTATTTTTATTTTAATTAAAAATATATATTTATTTAATTAAATGCGATAAAATATAAAATAAACAAGGCCAATTATAATAACAATCTATATTTCTTTTATCTTTTGAAAATCATAGTTCCAGGAGTTTCAATTATTATTTCTTTTTTAATTATAAAAAATGTGACATGCATGTTTATCTTTTGTTTCATGATAAAATTATGCTATCTTCTGCTGATGAAAAAAATTACAATATACAAATATGATAAAGTTATTTTTTTTAACACACAATTATTGAAATGTAAACATTAGATTTTATGTACAAAAAAAATAATAATAACAAAATGTAAATTGAATATTAAACTATAAAAAAAGAGCAGTAAAACAGAAAAATCATTAAAAATAATTGAAATGACATGGATGGGGTATATTTAAATCCAATACAATTATTTACTATAATTTATATATATATTTATATTATATATATATCTATATGAGGTCATCTTTTACGATCCCCTGCTCACAGTCTCCCTTGCTCATAGGATCCCCAAAAAGGCGGGGCAAAGGTACAGGGGGATGGTAAGGGTAGGTAAGTGGGCGGGTACTAAAAGTAATTGGTCAACAGGGAATTGTAGATCTTATGATCTGTAGCTATATGATCTGGTTTTACTTATTATAATTTTTTTAATTTTTATTTTATTTTTCATTAATATAATTTGATATTGTAGATCGTATGATCTGTAGACTAAACGAGTAGGTTCTATTTTAATTATTATTTAATTTTTATATGATTTTTCAAAGATATATCGATCAATTGAAAGTACTAACATTAATTAGAATACTAAATAATTATGAAAATATAATTTTTGATGATTCTGTAGATGTTTAATTTTTTATTAATTTTCCTTTTCATAATTATTATAATTGTCATAATTTATGTATTTATTAAAATATACATAATGTTATGAATTATGATAATTAAGTCAATTGATCTATACCGTTAGAGCGCCAAAAGTTTGAAACTTTATTTTTTCAAATTTTGTGTATTCTTATTGGTATGAATTACGAGGTAACAATACGGAAGACCTGTTATGCTTCAGTTTTACCAAAGAGCACGGAAAACATAAATTAAAAAAATTATTTAGTTACATAGATGTAACTCTTCAGTACAAACCAATAACTAGGTTGAAAAAAGGTTTAAACAGTAACTTGTTGGTATAAACGTTATTTCTTCAGCGGTAAATAGTTAGCTGTATGCATAATAAGATAATAAAGTATAGCCATATAGTTAAACAAAATTACAATCTGAAATTCGTTTCGACTCAAACTTTTCATTATTGTTACATATATAATACAAGCTGTTTATATTGTCAACGTTATATTAAGTGACGGAATAATAATACACTGCTGAATGTAAGATAAGGGTGGGGGTAAAGTTTACATTGATACACCAATACCAATATTAATATATTTTTATATATCAAACAAGGATACAAATAAAGCCTACATAAAATACTCTTAATTTGTAATTTAATATTTGCTGTCGATTAAAGAATAGAGCATCATCATACATTTAATTATTTCCCATACTAGTCATTGTCTTATTACTTTCATTTTTCTATTCAGTTTATATTCTCACTGAATTTTTTCATTCACGGACAAAAATGCTCAGCAATATTTATTCAGTTCATTACAATTTGTGCTGAACAGCATATTAACTACATAGATATTACAATGCTATAATATGCTATATAGGGTTGTACTGTATATGGCTATAGTTATAGTATATTTATAACGTCACGTGGTTTCCTCTTCCGGTCACTTCCTTTTCCGCTTTTTGAGTAAACATATAAGCAATCACTGTGCAGTGTAGGGAGAAACAGAAGCGGATGTGAACGAAATCGCTTATAGTCAATGTAATTAATCCAAAGTAGCAACATTATGCTCTAAAATTTTAATGGTTATTTAATATGCAGCATAAATTACGTAATTTGTGTTTTGTCTCTGCGTATAAAAAACAAAGTAATTATCTATATGAAAAGTAAAAAATTCAATCATTTTTTTTTTTTTTTTTTTTTTTTTTTTTTTTTTTTTTGAACTGTCAGTTCAATTTAATCCAAATGCATCTCAAGCATTTTTTTTAAACCGTATAAGGATGATGCAATATTTCATTTCATGATATTTTAAAATATAATAGGGGATCCTATGAGCAGGGAAGTCTATAAGCATATACGTCGAATTCTATATACTTAATTATAAAAATATATTTAAATAAAAAAAAAATTAAATTAAATATATAATTAAAAAATCAGATTATAGAATCCCCTGATTTTATAATCCACACGACATGGTTGCCAGCGTTTCATTCGCTAGACCCTGGCCCGCCCACAATTCCCCCCCCTTAAGCAAAGGGGCGTATTGTAGATCCTATGATCCAGGGAATCTGTGAGCAGGGGATTCTATGTTACAGGCTCATATATATATATATATATATATATATATATATATATATATATATATATATATATATATATATATATATATATATATATATTATATATTATAACATTTTATTACCAGTCATTTTTGAATAAATATATTTTAATTAAAATAATATATACGCACAACATGAACATATAAATATGTACAGTACTGTATGTGGTGTTTTATATTTATTTTTGCTTAATCTAGCCTATGTTTTGATAAACATTTAACTATACTACACTCTCAAATTTCGTTAAAATTATTCAATATCATATTTCATACATGCATGCTTTATATCAAAACTATAAACTAAAACCCACTTATTTTATCATCAGAAATTGTTAGCTTATATTATATTTATTATTAAAACATATATCATTAATGCATACACAGGACCATATATAATTAAATACAATTTAATGTGAGGAGTGTAATCGTTGAGGTAAAAGTTATTAGAAAAGTCAGTCAGAAGTTATTTTCCACCAATATTATTAATTCATTAAACTATGTGTATAAATAAATGAAATGAAATTAGCCAATTTTTTAATATATATTAAATTTTATAAACTATTCTTAACTATTTGTTGGTAAATTAATTCTGTAGTGTACTGCACAGTACTGTACAGTACGTACAACATGATAAAAGTCAATTAAAAGGCGGAGAAGTGCAGCAGTGGACAACTTTCTTATTGTTATGCATCAACTCGTTTTGGTGCAGTAAAATTGTGTTAAATCCTTATGAGTTTCAAATTTAATGTAACCCGCTGTACAGTATATGATACACAATAATATTAAGAAACTAGCCAAAATATGTATTAAAAAACATCAAAAGCACTGAATTAATAATTTAAAAAAATTAAAGTAATTTACATTTATTAGAAGTTTAAATTTGTTCAATACGTTTTAAATAAAAATGTTACCTTAAATTTAACATTATAAATGAAAAATTTATTTTTTTATTTTTTTGCAAATCAATACTAATCTCTTCCAATGAACTCAATGTTTTAATTACATTTTATCCACGACTTGATTACTCACAACAGCGAGCACTGTGCGAATTATTTTCATGTCAATAAATATGATCAGCCTCAAGCTTTTCAAAAGCTTATTCTATCGATAAAATAACGTTTTATATTCCCTTTTTTTATCTCATATAGCGATTTCTTGCTTAAGTTAGCTTGTGAATATCGATTTATTAAAAAAAAAAAAAAAAAAAAAAAAAAATCTTGTAAAACAATCCAGTGATTTCATGATGTGAATAAATTAACGCAAACGCCCATAACCTATCCAAATCATTCAAGTAGTAATATGAATTATTAATAAAAAATAAAATAAAAACCAGATACATTTTCTACAATAATTATTTGAACATAACTCACAGACCTAAAAAATTTCCACTCTGGTATAGCCCGCAATATATCTCCAACCTCCAATTCATATCTTGGAAATTATTAACTGGTTTCAACTAAAGATTGTGGATATTTCAATTAAGTTGTAATAAATGTACAGATCTTTGAAAATATTAACCAATTTCTCAAGTATATTATGTCCTTTAATTGTTCTTGTTAACTTTAGTTTCATATGTTATTGTGATTCAAATGATTTATTATGTCATGGTAAATTAGTTTCCACTTTGTTCATCCAGTCGAGAGAGAGAGAGAGAGAGAAAGAGAGAGAGAAAGTAGACAGACAGACTACTGTATTATTACAATACACGTCAACGCTTACGCCGTGAATTTCTCGTGCTTTTGCTTGTGCATAATATTGCTTTTGTTTGATGTTAGTAGCTTTGCTGTTGTGGTGATTTGTAACACATGATGGTAATTATGCGGTCATCTCTCCCACTGTTAATGTGAATTAAATTGATGGCAAGTATATGACATAATAGTCACACAGTGAGTGAGGGAGGGAGAGAGTTAAGGTTATATTGTTCTATATATTGAAGTCACAATAATATGTATGTGTAGTGCTTGATATGTATGTCAACGGGTCTTTCATTGTTACAATAAAGTTGCTCTTCATTATAATTATTAAATAGTGTATTCGGGTATATATATATTTTTTTAAATACTTAATTTAAAGCTCATTATAGATATCATTTTGTATCTTGTGTAACTTTTAAATCCTATGATAACATAATATTATATTTCATTTTCTGAACGGGCTTCACCCACCCCCTCTTATTTTTTTTTAAGTTAAGACGAGAGGTGATAAAATTGGGTGATAATAACATGGTAGGTCTACGTTAATAGGATGTGTAATTTAAAATCTAAAAGAAAACAACATCAGTTAATGAAAAAATAAGCTCTATCAGAATAATATGTTGAATTGTTGTTGTTGTTGTTGTTGTTGTTGTTGTTGTTGTTGTTGTTAAACCTTAGGACTTGATTTGAACGTTCTCAAAATTGCCCGGAAATGTTTATGCAAATTCAATAAAAATGAAAATAGAAAATAATAATTAATAAAATATAAAAAATGTGAGCTTACATTAAAAATGAGCTTGATAATAGTAGAGCTTAAGATAGTAGTAATTATACAGTAGTTCAGACATTTGCTTTATATAAGAATATTAATATTGCATTTTATTATTATAATATGTACATAATATACACTTTATATCCTATTATGTATATTAAATTTGAATAATAATATAATAGTATAGTTTTTCCCTTCCCCTCCTAACAAACCAATAACATAGAGTAATTCAATGCTCTTGATTGCTGAATGATTGTATAACACACAGAAATATATTTATGTAAAACTTTACCAACGACGGTGACGGGGATCAAAATGATAAATCGTCTTCACTACTCTTCTTATCCATGCAAAGGTAAAGGAGGGGATAAAACTAGAAGCACAGATGTTACCTGTCATTTTCATCTCTTTGCCTCTCAGCCAATATTTCAACTACATAATTTATGCATTGAATTTTTATAAAGAAAAAAAAAAACAAAGAGAGAGAGAGAGAGAGAAAATATATATTATTTGATAGCAAGAAAACAGTACAATTTTTCACTCATGAAATTTTTATTACAAATATATATTGATTTTTATATTAAATTTTTTATTCATAATTTATACTTTATGATATATGTACTTTTGATTTTGTTAATAATTAATATTAATTAACAAAAAAAGTCATTTAATTGATTTATGGATATGATATCATTGTTTGTTTATATTTTTACACTAATTGGTTAATTTAATTATGATACATACATAATAATAAAATTATAAAGTATTTATATAGTTTGATTTTAATTTTTTAATGTTTTACATCATTATTCAATATTGTTTCATAAAATGTCTATAAAAATAACAAAAACGAAGCATATTGTATAGTAAATAATTATATTTGTTCAATTAAATAAATAGATAAATGTTTATTCACGTTTGCTAATAAAATAAAGCTTTAATATATTTATGGTGTATTTAGTATTTTTTTTCTTTTTGTAATTAAAAAAAAAAGAAAGAAAGAAAAATAGAAACAGGTACTGTAGGGAGTACACATAAAATAGAGTAAAAAAATGTTTACGCAGCAAAAAGCAATTAAAAGATGTAGGATTTACGATGAGAAAAAAAAATGTTTTGTACAAAGCAGACAGTACAAGTGAATTTAAAGAGAAAAACTATATAGAACTACGTGAATCAAATGGTAAACAAGTACTGTACTGTGTACTATAATAATAAGAGTAAGTACCAACTCAAATAATGTACTATAAACTGAACTGAAAATTGATTAATAATATGAGTTTTAACTTTAGAAAATTTAACTTAAAAGCAATAGTTTGAGTTTAAAGATTTGTACTCTGTTAATATAATACGTTAGTAACAAAAATAAAAGTCACATTTTATCGTTTTGTACTATCTACATTCCGCTGTTATATGTTATTATATTATTATGTTACTATCTGTGACTTTATATGTTTGATTATCGCAAACGTAATTTTACAGGTGATTATAACCTTTAAAGCCATCAGATTATAGATAAGGATCGTTAAAAGATAATTTTAATAGCATTATATAAAACACACTCCCTATAATAATAAGAAATATCCACTTGTCAAACGTATTTGTGCTATTTATGTATATTTATATTATATTCAACTTATACTGACATGATGTTTAGTAGCTTATTACTGATCTGATCCCTAAATTTTAATGCTGTTACAAATAAATAAATTAAAAATTATGTTCGTATGTATTATTGATTATTGTTCGATGTCTTTTTTATTGAGATCGGATCAGTACTTTAGTAAGTTAAGTGATTTATTTTTTTATTTTTTTTTTATTATTATTTTTTTTAAGTGACATCATTGTTTTAATAAAATTAATTTTACTTGCGTCCATTTGTGATTTTTTGTGCAAAATTATTTAGAAAAATGCAAGAATTATTTGGATTTATTATTATAACAACTAACAAGGTAAGTTGTATTTTCTTTTTTTTTTTTTAAGGTGTCTTTTTTTTTTTAATGAAATGTGTTTTTGTATGCAGAGAACATTTTACAAAATTTACATAATGATAACGTATTATTTTCATTTGTATGTTTAAAAATGAAAATTATATAAGCAGTTATAATCCTATAAAATATTCCATATAGCCAGAATACTGTTATTTATTATTATTTATTATTTTCTTATATAAATTAAATATTAATTATGATTATGACGCATACTTAATAATTATTTAAAAAGTAATTTGAAGATAGTTTTTTTTTTTTTTTTTTTTTTAATGGAATTGTGGATGCTCCGTTTGTGACATAAGTATCGAAATACATAGCGCACAAAACAAACTCGACTTATACTTGCGGTGGCTGAGGAGGAAAGTGCGAAAAAACTTCGATTTGCTGAGAAGGCATCAGCATGGCTCTATAACAATTATGCGTCTCCATCTGTATAAAAGTCATCTTTATAATGTGCAGTCGCTTTTGGACGTGCAAAAAAATTTATGATTTGAATTCACTTTAGATGTCAAAACACTGCAGCCGCGTTGGTCTCATGCATAAATCGCCCGGTATAATAAACCACCTTATAAGGCAAAATAATAATAATAAATATATAAGTCTGTGAATTTTAGTTTTAAAATCACAATGAAGTACTTACGTAATAAAAAGCTTTCGATGAAATATTAAAATGTCTTTTCGTATTGTAAATTTCTTTCTTTTTTATCATTTTGATTTTAGCTTTTCAGCTCAATTTAAGAAATCACAAAAACCTTTTCAGAGAGAGAGAGAGAGAGAGAGAGAGAGAGAGAGAGAGAGAATCCGCATGAACGTTGCAAGGAATTTGTCAAAAGGCTTTAGATTTAACTTTTTAACACTTGATCAATGAATATGGAAACATTGAAGTAAATCTCAAACACACATTGTACACAAAAGGTTAAAGGTTTTATATTATTGAATTCAGTTTTAGTATTTTAATGTTTGTTTAACTTTGTATTATATTGAACTGAATGACTTTTTTTATTTCACAATTTTGTACACTAACTTTAATTATTCATATATGGAATATGGCTTATTACTTCCTTCGTATAAATGTGCATATTAAGTACATTAGCTGCTGTGGTTTTCCACCTTTGCCATAACTATAGTTAACTTTTTTTTTATAATATTTGATAAAAATTGACAGAAATTGTGCCAATAAAGTTTAAAACATCAATACCACACCTAAACAAATTTAATTGAGATAAAATGATACAACTGCATTACTCATTTTTAACTTGAGTATTTCGTAGTTCTATCGTTTGAAAATATATAATACACTGTTCTTTATCTATACTTTATAATAGTGAATTGATACTAATTATTGTATTATCCTGTTACTACAGTACATGATCATAGCTATTTATATGAATTTGGTGTGATAATTAGTCATAGTGGCATTTTGATATAGGGCTGAAAAAGGTGACAAGATTAGTGTTTGGTGAAAAAGTTTTGTGTCCAATAAACAGGCATAGAGCGTGAAAGATTGATCTTGCGATATTTTAACTTAATGCAAAGGAGAGCAAAGTTTTTTTTTTTTTTTTTTTTTTTTGGTGACCGTGCTCACTTGCATATACCCTTGCTGATGGGTCTAAGCCAGCTAGCTCGCGTCACTGACAGAGCGGGACGAACGAACGAACGAACGGCATTATTAGCCACTCAAAACCAGCTGTCAACTCGACCTTTCTCCATCCAACACTAGCCACCCACACCCAGCACTCTCCATCAAACTCACGACTCGGATTAACTTCATGCTTTAACCGCTGACGTAGCATTTTACGTCGACGCACACACACACAAAGAGAATATGCGAATTTTTTGAACTTTTTTTTTTTGCCATATTGATTTAAATTGAAACTTATAAATTCAGGATATATTTTTCAATAATATTCAAATCGATGATGTGATGCCTATACGATAAAATTTGATATAATATAAAATGATAGTTTCATACTAACAAGTAAGAATAAATAAATTTGAAGTTTTTTTTTATGCGATGTAACATTATAATATATTTATAAATCTAATCTAAAAGGAAAGCATTTCAAATATTTTAACATTCATTATAAATTTAAAAAATTCTATGATGATGTCCTGCCCTATCATAAATTCATTAATTTTGAAACAGAAAAATTATTGAATTTTTATGTTTTATGCTGTTGCAGTCCAATTTCATTGTTTTTCTTTAAATTTAAAACGTGATACAATATAATTTATTTATTTCTACAGACTTTTATCGTAACGTATAACAACAACCTGCTCTCTCTCTCTCTCTCTCTCTCTCTCTCTCTCTCTCTCTCTCTCTCTCTCTCTCTCTCTCTCTCTCTCTCTCTCTCTCTCTCTCTCTCTCTCTCTCTCTCTCTCGTCTTGCAGCCACGAAATTCGATTTATTTTTTGATGAGAAGAAATCATTATATATGGTGCGTACTAAAAGTAAAATGTATCGTATATGGTAAAAGTGTCGTGTACTACGTATAATATAATAATATGTACTTTATATTATTCAATCTTTAAATGTCGTTGACTCTTATTTCTAAATAGCTGGTTTAATAGTTAAAAATATAAATTTCATTTTATGGTGCTAGGATAGCGTTAATTGGTAACACACGTTCTTATTATATTAGAGTACGGATAAAATGTGTTAGTAAACATATATAGTTTAGAAAAAGCGTGATTTTGAACACGAAGTGTAATTTGAATATAATCTGATTAAGGAATGAACTTGTAACATACAATAAAATATACCAATCAAGATTGAAGGGACTTAAATAGCGTGACAATACAAAAACCTTGTTTGTGTAATAATACTTTTAGAGGAACAGTATAAAGTTATGAAGAAAAAGAAAAGAAAAGAAAAGAAAAGAAAAGAAAAGAAAAGAAAAGAAAAGAAAAGAAAAGAAAAGAAAAGAAAAGAAAAGAAAAGAAAAGAAAAGAAAAGAAAAGAAAAGAAAAGAAAAGAAAAGAAAAGAAAAGAAAAGAAAAGAAAAGAAAAGAAAAGAAAAGAAAAGAAAAGAAAAGAAAAGAAAAGAAAAGAAAAGAAAAGAAAAGAAAAGAAAAGAAAAGAAAAGAAAAGAAAAGAAAAGAAAAGAAAAGAAAAGAAAAGAAAAGAAAAGAAAAGAAAAGAAAAGAAAAGAAAAGAAAAGAAAAGAAAAGAAAAGAAAAGAAAAGAAAAGAAAAGAAAAGAAAAGAAAAGAAAAGAAAAGAAAAGAAAAGAAAAGAAAAGAAAAGAAAAGAAAAGAAAAGAAAAGAAAAGAAAAGAAAAGAAAAGAAAAGAAAAGAAAAGAAAAGAAAAGAAAAGAAAAGAAAAGAAAAGAAAAGAAAAGAAAAGAAAAGAAAAGAAAAGAAAAGAAAAGAAAAGAAAAGAAAAGAAAAGAAAAGAAAAGAAAACATATAAACCCATAGTTTAAAACTAGCCAAAAGCTTAATTTCGTCAATTTACTAATTTTTACATTGACGAGTAGAAATTAAGTCAGAAGGAGATCTGGCAAAAGGTCACAACATCGTGTTTTTTTTACACTTGTCGGCATTCTAGCTGATAACCCGACACTTGGAGCACACTCTGCGGGTCATTAATTAGGTCACACCCGTGACCCGTGAGGTTTGACACAGCGCTATGGCCGCATACCCTCAGAGCATGACCAAAAATCCTAGAGCATAACCTAGATCGTGATCTAACGTAAGTGTTGGCTGGTTTGTGAGTTAAATTGTATCATAAGATGAACACAAGTATTTGCTACCAATCATTACGCTTTTAAAATTGCTGGAAAAAAAAGAAGCCTTATGTTGTACTAAATGTTAAGACAAAGTTGAGCTGCATACAGCTATAACGAAATACTAAGGCAAGATTCATATTTCCCATGTTACTCTAAACTATACCTTTAAATATGAGATAAATTAGTATGATTAGATGTCTATTTAAAATAAAAGTTACCCCTTAGAGAGTTAACTATTAGTATTTCTATTTAAAAGCTAAATTTTTATACCCAACTTTATAGTTATTTTTCATGTGGGAAAACAAAATTTGTCATAACAAAAGTTTATAATTATGTTATTTAAAATATAAGATTGAGATAATGAAGTTATTTTTATGATAAATTTAATATTTTAAATTAAGTATTTTTTTCGCTCCCCCCTTGTATTTTTTTCAAAGTTTTAATTTAATGGGTAATTTTATCTACAGTCAACATTTTTCTTTGTTGTTTTGAAAATTCTGCTGCTAAAAAAGAAATATATGCATAAAAATGGACGTATTAATAATTTTTTAACTTAGAAAAAATTGGATGATATGAAAATAAAAATATATTTTCATTTTTCAAACATGATTTTGGGACGATCAAAGAATTATTTTCTTTGAATAGTGGTACGATACTATATACCTATTTAACACGCAATGCAATATACACGCAAAATTTGGCTCATTCAATGTGAAAAAATTATTTAAGAACTTTATTATTAAAAACATAGATCTTCTAGAAAAAAAGTTATGCTTGAAATAGCATAATTTTTTTATTGATTAATTTAATTTTTAAAGTTATGTTAACCTAATTTTACCATTTATATTTATATTTTAAAGTTTGATACTTTACGTCTAAGACTAGCGTGCACGTTTTTATATATTTTCAACAACGAACAGCGGTTTTAGAATTAATTTCAATTATTTACCTTATAATTAGTACTGTATGTATTTTTACTATATATGTTTTTTTTATAAACAATCTAATGTAAATTAAGAAGCATATAACTTAGGTATGTAACGATATAAAAATGCAACTTAAATGTTACTTTATTACAATAACAATAGTTAGTATTTTGTTCAAATGAATCGACAAAAGTAGTGAATAAAACATGGAAAGAAAGGGAGAGAGAGAGAGAGAGAGAAAGAGAGAGAGAGAGAGAGAGAGAGAGAGAGAGAGAGAAAACATCATACAGATACAAGAAATCCATAGTACGATAAAATTTTATTACAATTTATTTGACATTAACATCAGAAAATGCATTTTACTTAAAAAAAAGTGTCTTCAGCTTATAAATTGTAATTTGCTATTGGTTAACAATTTTATAAAGTGGTATCACCTAACTAACAACTAATTCAAAAGCATCGCCGTTTTTTTTGTGTAAGTAATTTATTTTATATACTCTTGATATATATTTTATTAAAGGTTAAAAGGTGAGTGACTTAAAAGTAAATTTAGTAAGTTACGAAAGAGAGAGAGAGAGAGAGAGAGAGAGAGAGAGAGAGAGAGAGAGAGAGAGAGAGAGAGAGAGAGAGAGGAGAGAGTCCAATAGGTTGACATTTCATTGGGAAACTTTTTTTTTTTTTTTTAGTTGGTATAGAATACAATACTGTTCCACTTCTATGTTGTAGTATGCTATTTTGTGATAGTATATATATACAGATACTTGATAAGGTGAGAATGAAAGGATGCAAAAAAGAAAAAAACAAGTTGTTTTTTATTTATGTTTTGATGCTTCTCTCTGAGACTTCCCCATGTCAGATTGAAAAGCTTGGCCTAACCTTACTTATAAGGGTCGTCCTATATATTGATTTTTTTTTTTTTTTTTTTTTTTTGCTTTCTATAATACAATATATTTTTCCCTGCAATATTGACCCAATGAAAAGAAACCTCTCTATTTCTCTCGCTACAGGACAGCACTAGATCTAGTTTTTTTGTTGTTGCATCTTATTCTGCCACTCGTCTCCATTGATCCTAGCTTGTCAGTTGCACACCACCAATGCATTTTTTTATGCCCTAGAGATGTCCAAAAGAACCCTTGTCTAGAATACATTATCACAGAAGTGACTTGTTGCGATTCACTTTAGTTTGATGTAAATAACTTGTATTTTATAATGTCAAGTATCAACTCTCCCTTTAAATTTATATCTTTTTTTCCTCTCAAAATGTTTCTATTATATTCTCATAGAAACGATGCTATTTTATATTCATATAAATAAAATAAATAATAGTATAAAAATAGCAAAGTTTAGCTGTTGTACTAAAATAAAATAATTACTTGATGTTATTCTCAAGTTACGTTCAGGTTTGACTTCATAGTTTACAGTATATCATATTACTTTATAAATATACGATGTATTATTATTATTTAGTGTAATATGTGATTACCAAAATCCTACTGTCAGTATTCAGAGTATCATACTAGTTTAGGTTATAGTTTTAACTATGGCAGGAAAATTTGTTATGAAATAAACATTATACGTACTATAAGTTATACTCTCTATACATAAATCATTTACTATGTGCATGAATGACATGATACTTTTTTTTTTTTTTACATATTATTTTTCATTTGTTCAAAACATCTACTTCTATTCTATTCACGGGTATTAATAGATATGTAATAATTATGTTAGCTTATTGTCAGCAACATTATTTATTCATTGCAACATGATTTATGCTATACTGCATAATAAATATATTACTACATGATATGAATATTGCATTGTATAGTATATAATTATTGATGATATTCCAATTCAGCATCATTTATGCTATAGAGTGGTTTCATTCATGTTAAAGTCGATGCCATAAGTGAGCGCTAAATAAATTGTGCCGGTATGATAAAATGACTCATTCTGCCAGTTTAAAAACACTTTGCAATATTTTTGAGAGCATTTATGCTGTTAATTCTTCGAATAGGTTTTTCAAGTATGCAAGAAAAATAATACTATCCAAAAAATAGCTAATTTTTCAAAGAAAATAGCCAAAAAAAACTACGTTTGTCCTATGCTGAGCAATGTTATTCATTGCTCAAGAAGAGCATTGAAAAGCATTCAGAATGACGTCATGCGCACACACCCTATAATGTCATAAATGCAGCATATTAATTGCGTATCTTATTTCTGAAGTTCAAAAGAAACAAAATATAAATAATTTCTAACAGGCATTGTTTAAAGACCAAGTTTAAACTGCGTTCTTCTTATTTTTTATTTTTTCAGTAATATTGATTGGTTTTGGACACCCTAATTTTATACCTATAAAGCTAGTGTCTTAAGTTTTAATATAATCACTCAAATCACAATTATTTAATTAGCTAAAATAACGTTATATGATTTATTTTAGTACTATTTCAGTGAATATATAAAAAATTGACTTGAAGAAACATTACAAATATCATTCAATTTTTAAATGTATAAAGTTTAAGAAACTTAGCATTTTTATTTTAATTACAACTCTTACTTGAGTTAAACATTTATGTACTCCAAAGAATTTTCACGAAAAAAAAAAATCTTCAATTTTCTTTTCTTGTGAAGTCAAAAACGTTTTCTCTTTCTTAAAGTTTTGCTTTTGTGTACGATATTGTCGACTTTACAGGAGGTGGGCAAAAGTTAGCAGTTTTTGTGAGCAATATAAAGTAACTTTGTTAGGCTAACTGTGGGTTAAAAAGAGAAGGAGGTTATGGGGGGGGGGGGGGGTACATTGTGTAATGACTTAGCCTAGGGCTTTTTGGTGTTGGTGAAAACTTAACTTTTGGTGGCATGTTTGTTTTAAGAAACAATTGGTCAAGGCCTTACTTCAATTAGTCTCTAACCTTACTGTTATAGTTTGCTTTCTAGTTTAGCAGGGTAGGGGGTGTTGCTAAAATAACTATCAGAGTAATGGAGTTTGCCAAATAATGTAATATACGCTTGTTGGTTTAAAATTGGCTCTAGTTAAATTTGGCCCTAACATATCACCTTTCTTTGCAAAAACTTTTTATTTAATTTTACTTTTCTCCTTTTAAGTAAAATTGTTGGTTTGCTTTTATTTATTGTCAAAAAATAAAATAGATTTTATAATTCTTTTTTTATTTAGTGATGTTGTTCATGTTACAAGATTTACGTAAAAAAAATATTTGTCTATAATCTGATTACAGCAAGATAGCAAAGAAGAAAAAAATAATAATTAAAAAAAAAAAAAAAAAAAAAGAAACGCCAACAACAGAAAATTTTATTTTATAGCACTGGGCAATTTTTTTTTTTTTTTTTATTTTAATTAACAATGATCTTCGATACTTACTAGGTGTTACTATACCATTTTAATTTTTATAGTATGAATCACAAATTTTAGGACAAATATAAGCATGAAATTCATAGTGTACATAGTGTACATGATGAGTACATAAAATTTAGGTAATGGTGTATTAACGTAGCGTACTTTATTTCTCCGATTGACAACTATACTTCTGACTAAAACATGTTTAAACAACGCTAACTATTCAATTAATGAAAACCCAGCAGCAAAATTTATGGTTATATATTTCACTATATACATAACATTTAAAATTAATAATTATGAAATAAATTTTAAATTATATATATATATATATATATATATATATATATATATATATATATATATATATATATATATATATAATTATTATATTTTATGTATAATAATATTCATGAAAATATTATTAGCATATATTAATAGGCTAGAGGCAATAACTTTTGTAAAAGTCAGAAACACACTAGGTGTTTAAATAGTAAAATAAAATATTATTCAAAAATAATTTTTAAATTATCATGCAATAATCATATATTTAAAATAACCTAATAATTTTATTAAATGAAATATTTACGTAAGTATATTTTTCAGACTGTATAAGAGAATGATAAAATTCTTTATTTTATTGCCTTCAGAAAATCGTTTGTATAATATTCTAATAACATCAAATCATTTCAGAATTATTCAAATATTACAGTCTCGCAACTTGTAAAAAAAATAGTCTTTTTTAAGTAATATTATTATTGAAGTTTCATTAAAACTCAAAATTAAGTTAAATCAATTAAAAATGAAAATAAAAGCCATATAAATATATAGTATTCTAAAAAGAGATTATATAAGTTTCATTTTTACTTTATATCTTTGTTTAAATACTCTTGTGGTCAATTAATAGCTTCGTACAAATGATAATTAACATTAGTGATACTTATCAATAAAAGTGATAAATTATATATAAGAGAGAGAGAGAGAGAGAGAGAGAGAGAGAGAGAGAGAGAGAGAGAGAGAGAATCAAACAGAAGATAGTAAATTTGATTAAAATTGAAAAGCAGTTGAATGATTTTAAGTGAAAAATGATTAGAAATGCAATACAGCAATGAGTAAAGATAGAAGGAAATGTAATAAGAAAATATATTGGAAATGATCAAAGTTTTAGATAGATTGAGGTTACTCGTTTAGTTGACTTTTCAAAGATAGTTGGAGGTGGGGGTAGAAAGGATCTTATCTGAGTTATCTGAGAGATAGCGAGAGAGAGAGAGAGAGATGATCAGAACCACGTTCAAATATTGACGAACAAGGTAAAAAAACTTTTTGGCTCATCAATATCAAACTTCAAAAAAAGGTTTTCTTTGTTTTTCTTCCAAAAGTTTGAAATGAAAAATGCATACATAAAAAGATATTGATTGCTTATCTAATGAGACGTAACTTTAATTTTAGGAAACTTAAAAATATATATTTTTTATATAAAGTAATTATATGATAATAAAATAAAATAAAAATATTGATTTTAGAATGACGTATTATCATTATAGGGTAAGGAAAGAAAGATAGCAACGATTAAATTTAAAGTTTTTATTTGCAAATTATTAATTAATTATTATCTAGTCCACTATAAGCGCATGATAAAAGTGAAAATTGAAAAATTACTATTGAACACGCATAGTTAGATTTATAGGTTTAGGGAGAAAACTACTAAATATAACTTGCAAATAAAATAAAATTATCATAGTATTTAAAGAACCAACTCAGAATTTTTTAATACTAAAGTCCATTTATATGCAAGCTTTACAAATTTTTAGTTTTTTTTTTTTTTTTTTTTTTTATGTGAATATAAAAAAGTCCAGTTTTTTAATGTACGAGTCTTGAAAAAGTAAAGTTTTGCAATTTCGTTCTCCGCACTTATACAGTAAAAAAATAAATATTATACGAGTTTATATTGCGGTACTTACGTTTCTGAAATAAATTTTTGTGCTTTATAGAGCAATGAATTTTAATTTTAGAAGTATATTAGCTTCAAAATATAGCTTTCATAAAGAGCATAGGAAAATAATTACCAACGTAAAAAGTAAAAGCAAAGAGGAAAGAGAAAGAGAGAGAGAGAGAGAGAGAGAGAGATTAAAATTTTAAACAAAAATTAAACAGAGATATTTACATTAAATTCGAAAGCTCCATTAAGTTGAAAAGTATTTTTAGATCCCAACGATTATTTTTAGTTTAAAATATTAATAATAATAAAATATAGTACACATAATACTCGTATACACATTTTGCAGCAGCAAAAAAAAAAAAAAAAAAAAAAAAAAAAAAAAAGCTTATTGTTGTTTATGTTTATTACACCTTTAACAGAAACTTTAATATCACAACTAATATAAAATGGTGAACATTTACAAAATCTGAATAAATTTCCAGTAACTATGTTTTTTTTTATTGTCAATTTTTGATCTGGAAAAACACATACCTGACTTTGCTTTAGTTTTGTTTAAAACTTCAAAATTATATGGAAAAAAATTAAAATAAAAAATCAACAATGATTGGTTATTTGCCCAGCAATATGTTTCAACTTTTTTCCCTCTATAAATATCAAGTGGAACAATTTACTAAATAAATAAGAAGTAAAACAGAATGAATTTTATGAATAACTTACAACATTTTGTAATATTTTTAAAACGTATATAAAATATTAATAAATATTTATGAGAAACCGTCTGGTCATGTATTGTGGTAAAGTGAATTATATTTTGAAATGTTTATTATAATATCAGTTGTCAATATATTTTTAGAATGATTAACTTGCAAAATTGACAAGAATATATATTGGAAAAACATGAAAAGCATAATAAATTTTGAATAAAATTTTTTAGTAAAAAAAAAAAAAAAAAAAAAAAAAAAAATGTATTAAATTTATGAAATTTTAATGTTGAGTACAAAATAATATCATATAAATTTTTTTGGTAAATTTTGGGCATTGTAAAATAAATAAACAAAAATACAGAATCCATACGCAAAATGTTTTCACTTTATGTCGTATAATATATATGTTATAACTGAAATGGTATAAATATATATTCGCATATTATATTGATATTGATTATTTTCAACTCAAAATATATAATTTAATATTACAGAGTACAATTAATATAAAAATGCTATTTATAGGCAGTGTTTATACGATAAAAGAAAATCAAGATTTTAATCCTGAAAAACTATAAAATAAAATTTAAACTTCTCTATATTCAAACAATAATACCTGCATAATATAAACGTGTAGTTACTAACTAGTGTATATTTAAAAAGCAAAGTAAAGGAAGAAGGAAAACAACAACAAAGCTTTCCTTTTAAACTCATAGAAGAATTGATGGTGAATTATTATTAATTGATATTTTATTAAAACATGCACTGGAAAATAAATCACGTATTAAATGATATATTATAATATATAATATTATATTTATTTATATATTTATTATATTTAATGCTATGATGTCATTATAGCATTAATGTTGCTAAATTGTAACAATATAAATAATTATGCTTTTCTAATATTTATGCTTTTTGTAACAAGTTATTATGCAGTATAGCATAAGTTATGTTGTAATGAACAAAATTTTGCTGAAAATGTATTAGCATAATTAAAATGTATTTATTTTTATCTGTGAGTAAAATTGTGTATATTATTCCTCATTTAAATATATTTAGACTCGATGCAGAAGTTGTCTCAAAAATTGCTAAAAACTGGTCCCGCAATACCAATTAAAGGATAAGAAATTAGGGGACCATATAAACTTTGCTCTCACCGATAATCTCTATTAAATAATTTTAACAAATTTTAAAAGTTTCAATTTAGATAATTTTATTATATAAATTTAAGTATATTTATAGTCTCTCATACTCCATATATATATAATATTTATATTGTTTAATGACAACCACTAACTAAATAACTAAACAAAAACAAAACAATATCACAACATGTGGTAAAGTAAACAATGAACAAATGTACGTGTATATGAGTCTGGTCAAAGACAATTATATTGAAAATTTATGTTCATCCATACACAAAGCTTGTTTGTTATAATATAAAGTAAATTACTCATGTTGCGGTTCACACAGTTACTATTATGTAGAAAATAATAATTATCATATTGCACAGATTATCAAATGATTATAAACATTTATCATATAAAAAACTACTCTGCAACATGGTAATTAAATTTTATAATAAAATAACATTTTAGCTGCGAGTATGTTTTAGCCCCTAGCTTGTATGCAACCTGGAAGACCAAAATTAATATTTTTTTACGTGTTAATATACTCTTGCAAAGTAATTTATAGCTCTTCTTACTCACAGCGGATGTACATACGATTGTGATAATGTATTTTGTAATTTAAATTTAATCCAGCAAAAATAAACCATTGACAAAAGTTTACTGTTAATTATCAGTTTATCACTATGTAAAAAATAATAATAATAAAAATTGCTTTTTAATGTGTTGTGTTGTGAATCATTTACAATCTTTAAAAAATGATAAACTTCAGATTTCTATTTCAAACAGAGCTTTCCTTCATTTAGAAAGTAGTTGCAAACAGGGATAAATGAGGATCATCAACAAATTATGCAGGCTTTGGACTATTCTAATAGGTTAAACAAGCAAACTCTAGCGTACTGGAGTACAGTACTCTAGGTTAAACGTACTATAATTACGTTTTACTGTAACATGTTAAGTATAAAGGTAAAAAGCTAAATTTTAAAAGCTACCTTAAATTAAAGGGAAAGAAAATATTAACTACTTTGTTCAAATTAAGAGCTTAAATAATATGTTAGATAAATATAATAATTCTCAATTGGTTTAATTTAATAATATTAAACAACCAACAGTAGTTACCTGTGCGTGTGTGGATAAATAGATAAACGTTGTTTTAATGAAGTTGTTAATAAACAAAGAAAAGTGTTATGTGTGAGTGAATGTGTGTGTGTTGGTGTGAGTGTTTATACTTTCATGTTGATGGACAGACAAAGCTACATACAATGAGAAGTGAGATGTGCTTATCAAACAAGAAGAAGAAGAAGAAGAAGAAGAGCCACGTAATGCGGCTAAGTGCCTGCTTTGAGGGGGTTGGGGGGAACACTTGTTGCGAGAGCCACTTGAAATGACGCCTCTGCACCTCTCTCTCTCTCTCTCTCTCTCTCTCTCTCTCTCTCTCTCTCTCTCTCTCTACTTTGATAGAGCCAAAGGCGATATTGACAAGTCTAAAAGTACCTCCTCTCATTTCTATAACCTTTTCATGTAATCAATTTAATATCGATCTTTACTTTATAGCAAACATTGAACATTTTTTTATCCTATCTAAAAAACCAATTATTAGTTAATTACAGTACATATAACTCTTGTTAAAAAAAAGTGTATATAAAGTAAAAAAAAAGGTGCTATATTACTATACATATATATATATATATATATATATATATATATATATATAAAATATATATATATATATATATATATATATATATATATATATATACACACACATTTATATATACATTTATATATATACATTTATACATACATATAACTCGATCGATAGAATCATTCAAACAATCCAATGCTTTTTTATTAAGCGAATTGCGTGTGTCTCTGTGTGTGTGTAGCTCGTGTTCCAAACGAAAACGACAATTTTATTTTCCAGCTATAAAAGCAGTAGCTGCTGAAGCTCATCGCAAATTTTTATCCCTTTTAATGGGATGAAACCAGAAATTTAAGCTTTTTTATATTTTGTAATTAGTAATCAATATACTATTTGATATTAAAATTTTAAAGACAATTTTTGTGGTTTGAAATTAGTTTTATGCATCGTTTCATTCTCGTTTTACTTTAATGCATTATATAATATATTTATTTTTTCAATTTTAAATAAATGGAGCACATTTTACATTTTAAAGAGAAAAAGTAAAACCAGTTTTACAATTTTATACTTAAAAAGCCCTGAAGTGGGAGGGTGAATTTTAAATACAAATTTTAAAATTTTATTCGTATAAGGACCAATGTTAATTTCAATATTTTTCTGTCTTATCTGATAGGCACGGGTCTTGAAATTTTTATTCTAATACAATAATTGTTACTAGAAAACTTCAAATGACAGCAAAAAAGTTAGAAAAAAAGGAAGGCAACTTTTTAAATGGAAATTTACGAGACTTCTAAGTTAGAAGTTCTAACGTCTACTTTAAACGAAAATCATTTTAATAATATTTATGTTTAAACAAAAGTACCACTCCTTTGGTTTCATATAAATAACAGGTATTATATTAGATTTGTTGCTATATTAAAAGTATATTACACAATAACAAAAAAATACAAAACAAATAAAGCAATTTATTAAAGAACCTTTTCTGTCATTTAAATATCCATAAATTATACTGTGTATATTATGCGATTATAAATTTAGCATTTTATGAGTATAAATATATATAGGAGAAAAGAGAAAGAGAATTAATGTAAATGTATGTTGAGTAAAGATAACAAAAAGTGAAAACTCAGCGCTGAAAATTATGTCAATTATTATATGAAAACTGTTTACAAAACCAAAAAGTTTAAACAAACAAAAAGCTTTATACTTTATTATATGTTTACAAGAAGTAAAAAATAAAAAATAAAAAAAAGTCATATAGAAATGCAATTTTATCCTAAAATATTACAAGTTTTATTTCTCCGTTTTACTTACTTTACGTAAGAAAATTTCACGCCTGAGATGAATGGAAAGGTTTACAATATGAAAAACGTTTTATTTTATTCTTTATGTTCCTTTTTTTTTCTTTTTTTTTTTTCAACTTCAAGCTTCAAGTGAACATTTACACGCCTTAACTTTTTCGTTTTCTTTATTACGTCGTCCTTTTTTTTTTTTTTTTTTTTTTTTTTTCTTCTTCTTCTTTTTCTTTCTCTCCTTTTTCTTCGTTATTTTGAGGGTCAATTGTAGTATGAAAGTTTTTATTGAAGACACCATGCTTACTTGTTATGAATAGTGAGTGAATTCCACTTCAATTGTTCTATATTTGGTGGGTGGGATTGGAGCGAAGAAGATTGTTTTGGAGGAAAGGGGTGCTGAACAACTTTTTATGTAGCTTTAGGCTTACATAACACTCGCCAAAATCTATTGTAGAGAGAGAGAGAGAGAGAGAGAACAGCATATCAAAAGCATTCTACATTTGCCTACGGTACTATGCATGCAATCTCAACCCCCTTCCCCCTTCCATCTTATATGCTTCTTCTCTTTTAACTTCTTGAGAAATATCTTATATATTTATTTGCTATGTATAAGTTTAAGCTTCAGGCACATTGTATTGTATTATTATATACATATATATAGTAGAGTACAATACACTCAACTTTCAAAATACTACCCTCATAATATTCTACAGTATAAAACTTGAAAATTTATAACTTTTGACTTTTCAACTACAGTATATGAAGAATAAAATTTGATAATTAATGTTAGTATTGTTTTCACTTCATTATTTTCTTAGAAAAGCATTTTAATAAACAATATTATATTATAACACTGTATAATATATAACTTTTTATTCAGATTTGCTATATGGTTATATAATATAGTAAATTATTATTTTGATTTGCTTTTATATAATATATACATTAATTATTTAAATATAATCTAAAGTAATTAAAATTATATGATATAAAATATTATTATAATAACAATAAAACAGCGTATCTAATTTTTTTTTCGTTTATACCCCTTGAGATTTTTATTATAAAGATTATAAAAAGGTTATAAATTATCTTTTTAGTTTTATTAATGGAGTTTTATTTAAATACTTATATATAAGAGAATACTATGTATAATAACTCATAATGGATTGTTTTTATTTTTTTTTCTTTATAATGATACAACAGAAAAAGGGTGTGATAGGGTCGTTTTAAACAGTTTTTCATACCAATGGGAGTAATGTGTTAAAATAACACAATTTTATGTCATTCTTAAACAATGTGACCGCTATGGAATTGGTTATAAAGTTAGATGCTACACGATAAACTTTTATTTTTTATATAAATATATATACTGTACATATTTACACAATTTTATAGACCTGCAAAATGCATTGTTTAGTAAATGACAAAATTATGACAATTTTTTATACTAAAATCACTAGAATATTTTGGAGAAAACATACAATAATGAAGTATACACGAATGTGATCATATATTTTACCATTCAAAAACTCGCACTTAATCTTCAATGGTATTCTTATGAGAAAATAACATGCGCTGGATTTTAATGGTAAATGGTAAAATATTTTAGCAAAATCGTGTGCACTGAACAGTTAGCTCGTTCTGTAAAGTAAAAGTGAACACAATAACAGTGATTGGCTGACCAACAAAATAAGACACATTATTGTTATTATTATTTTTTTTTGAACCGATAAAAGTGAGTCGCATATTGAGACTGGAACTTTTTTTGGTAAGTTTCTTTCATTCTTGTCAAGTTCAAAGTTCTAAAAGAAGAAATAACAATGATCGACCATATGTATAAACGTAGTAAACAGTTAACGACGTCATAACCAGATGTTATTAACAAAGGAACATTTTCGAAGCTGGCTTAATATTTATGTGTATGTAGTTTATAGAACGATAGCTAGTATGTTACTTTTTTTTTTAGATCTACAATTTTTTAAAATTTTATTTCAATTAAAAGTAAGTCAATAAACAAAGTACAAGTTATTCTTGCAATAAGAAATAATCAAATAAATTAAAGAAAACAATGTAATTATTAATTTCTTAAAAAATGTATATAAAAAAATAAATCTTGTATTAACTTGTAATAAATCTACTCTTTTTATATTTTTGTTTATCACTCAGATTTGAAAGATATAATTATTCGTTAGACTAAATTTTATTTTGGTTGCTAAATTTCTTTTTTTGGAGTGTAATAAAGATTCACAAATAAAATTTAATAAGTAAGGTTCTTTTTGAGGTGTTTAATATTCTCTCTCTCTCTCTCTCTCTCTCTCTCTCTCTCTCTCTCTCTCTCTCTCATTTTGTTTCCTAAAAACAAGACATTTTTTTTATATATAAAAAGAACCACTTTGATTTAAATTATTTCCAATTATAGAAATTTAATTTTCTTATGTATTCGTGAATAAATTCGTTTACCAGTAGAGAATTTGTTGATGAATCTATTTCCATTCAAATTAATTATTTTATTTAATTGTTAAAACTACTTTTTTTTTTAACTAAATAAAGAAAATCTTATACTTAAGGGTTTCTCTTCTTTAAAGTGAAGATATTATGATCATAAATCATTTAGAATTTGATTAAAAACTATCATTCAATTTAAAATTTACATATAACAAAAATAGTGCGTACCATTTAATCCTTTGAAATAAAATGAAAGAAAAGTTAGAATAAAAAAATATATACTTGCTGTCTCTTTCTTTTCACACTTGACTTACTTTAAGATTTATAGTTAGCAATATATTGTGAAATGTATTTCAAATATACATTATTTATGTTCTTTCTCTCTACATAAAAATAAAATTTTATATGGTAAGTTGCACTCTGACTTCTTTCTTTTCTCTCTCTCTCTCTCTCTCTCTCTCTCTCTCTCTCTCTCTCTCTCTCTCTCTCTCTCTCTCTCTCTCTCTCTCTCTCTCTCTCTCTCTCTCTACTTTATGCATACACTTTGTTATCAAATACTTTTTTTAAGTCACTGCAGAGGCATATTTTTTTCCACAAAGTTAGAGAAAGATCAGATGTTGTTTACCAATATTCTTACACTCCACTTTTGACCTTATTTTTAGTTACAATTTTATTTTGTCCAATGAATTTTTAACTTTTTGGAAAATAGTAAATTGTTTATAAGATACGTAAGTTCATGAAATGGTATTAGTATAAAACAACTGCAAATTACCTATTTACTTTAACTTAAGTTCTTGCAGCAACGTATAACAATGAGAAATATTAAAAAAACTTAGTGGGTAATTTTATTTCATACTCTAAAATATTACCTTGTCCTTAATCGATACATATATGAATTTTTAATTTTTGAGTTCATTAAGTATTTTTAATTAATTTTTTGAAAGTCACGAAATGACGTCACAGGCTGCAACAGTTCCTATGCCCATATGCATAAGTTGAAGCCTGTGACGTCATTTCGTGACTTTTAAAAATTAATTAAAAATACTTAATGAACTCAAAAATTAAAAACTCACATAATATATGTATCAATTAATACCCATGATATATATGAAATAAAATTAAGCGTTAAATTTTTTGTAGTCTTCCTCACTTTCTAATTTATGGAGTGATTCTTTTTAAGATTTTTTTTGTTTTGTTTTCATTACTTTTTTTAATATTATTAAAATATTCCTTTTATTGTTGCTGTGTCACGAACATGCAAGTACTAAGCATGCATGTGTATACTTAAACGAGTTTTTTTTTTCATTCTTGTTTAAGACTGAAAATTTGCAAGTGTTTTTATATAAAGAAAATAGTTTGTGATACAGTACATGATATTTTATGCGATAATGTGGTCTTAACTTAGTCTTTAATACATAATTTAGCATCTTAAAATTATTTTTACAAATTAACAAGAAATATTTGTATTGTCTAACTACATGCTATAGTAGTTTTTTTAAGCATTGAAATATTATTCGGAATATTTCAATACTGTTTAGTTCTCTTATAAAAGTTTTCATTATATCCTTGAAATTGAAATATAAATCATTTTTATTTTAAGAATATAATCTATTTTAATGTGTGTGGGGGGGGGGGGGGGGATGTATTACATTTACTCCCTGTATGTTTCCTTGTATGGACTCCAAAATCATAACAGAGGAGTAAACGTTTTGATTATAAGTAATGTAAATTAAAAAATAGTATGTTTGTTCATCGTAAATATTCAAAGAATGGAGTAAATATTATATTCAATAAGTTATAATAAAAGGAATTTGATTAAATTTTTTTTTATTAATTTTTTATTCATATTAAACCATGCAAATTTTTCTTCACTATAATTATTATCAATCACATTAATAATTTTATTCAAATTTATCAAGCATAATAATTTCATTTATTAACTGTCAATTCTAGTGTTTTAAGATTTGCTAAAACGTCAAATAACATCTAGAATTCTCTCTCTCTCTCTCTCTCTCTCTCTCTCTCTCTCTCTCTCTCTCTCTCTCTCTCTCTCTCTCTCTCTCTCTCTCTCTTTCCTGAGGCGTAGAATTTTTACATAGCAAGAGAAAAATTTATTCATTTCATTTGTACAACAAAATTTGGTTAGTTAAATTGAATAAAATAAAATTGGTTCGTTGGGAACGCCGACTGTGGTTGATTTCTATAATAAAATAAAATCAATAATAACGTTCACTTTAAATGATAAAATTTAGAATTTTTTTTAAATCAAAATGGAAGAGTTATTATTTAATATAGCTTTGAAAGTAAGAAAATGAAATTGTAGGTAAAATGTGGTAGTTCAATTTTAAATATTTTATTAAATGATTGCTTTATTAAATTTTTAAGATGTTGCTTTTTATTTGAGAGAGTTTGGAAAGTTTTTATATATATGCATACAAACCTTCAGTACAGATTGATATTATAAACGAAAAACATGAATAGTTATGCTAGCTAGCAATATTTATTCAGAACAACAATAATATATTAGCGATTATGGAAATCTTAACAATAGTTATGTTGTAGAGCATTATTATTTATGTTATCACGATTAATAAAATTGTGGAGTATACTTACAATGTAATCACAGAGTAACAATATTTATGCAATAGGATGTGCGCGCATGACGTCATTCTGAATGCTTTTTGATGCTTTTCTTGAGCAACGAATAACATTGCTCAGCATAGGACAAACATAGTTTTTGGCTATTTTCTTTGGAAAATTATCTATTTTCTGGTTATTATTATTTTTCTTGTAAACTTGAAAAACTAATTCTACCTGTCAACAGCATCAATGCTCTAAAAAAATATTGTAAAGTATTTTTAAATTAGCAAAATGAGCCATTTTTCCATACTCACCCATGCTATTTAGCGCTCACTTATGGCGTCAACTTTAACATGAATAAAATCACCCTTCACTACATAGAAATCATTCACTGCAGAATTAATTATGTAATTTATTTTTCCTGTGTAGATAGTCACTCTAATAAATCTATGTGTTAAATCATCTATTAATAAATAATAAGTTTCTTAAATAAAATTATTATTATTATTCTATTATTTAACAAATATATTTATTAGAGGAGTTACATTAATATGATGATTTTAATCGTGGTTGTCTTATATTAAAATGCATGAAAATGTTAAAAATTATTGTATAATATATTATAATTGTGTTAAAAAATAAAGATTATTATATTGTGCAAAATAATGGTAGTAATAATAATAAAACAAACTGAAAATAACAAAGATATAATGTCAAAATTGAAAAGCTATTAATGAAAAAAAATAATAATAATAATAAAATAAAAATGTTGTTTATTTTCTGGGCGGTTCACTTTTGTTCTCCAAACTAATATAATAATGTATGTTGAAAAATTAAAATTTTGTTTTAATCTTTAGATTTAATAACTGTATAGAAACAAATCAAATCACCAAGTATAATTTACACCCCACTTTCACTTTTATACAGTGTGAAAATACATTCTCAAAAATTTATTACGCAATGAAAATATAAGAGAAGATAAATAAATTATATTGAGAAAATAATTTCTAATACTTACATTAAAATTTACTCATTTAAATTAAAAATGTTTTTAATTAAATAAAATTAAAAAAATGTCTATAGAACGAATAAAATGATTTATAATTTGTAAGTCTATGTAGTAGAAAATATTTATTGAAGTCACTACTATTTTCATACTAAATTCGATAAATAAATCAATCGTATGACAAGAATAATATCTTATTTTAATAAAAGTTGAGAAAGTTATAGATATTCTTCCCACTAAATCTAAAATGACGTGTAAGCATCACACGAACTGAAAATATTTTTACATTCTTATATATAAATTGGCATATAAAGGCTGACTTTTTTTCCTGTTTTTGTATTTATAATATATATATATATATATATATATATATATATATATATATATATATATATATATATATATATATATGTATATATATATATATATATATATATATATATACTTGGGACTATACTGTGAAAAGCAATACAAACGTGATTGACAAATTATATCAATTTTAAGTATTCTTTCTTGAAATATTCCTTCCCAGAAATGGCTTTTTCACTCACGGATTTTTTTATGTATACATTAGCTCGTTCTGTAAACTACACACAAATATTGAGCCAGCTTTGAAAATGTTCTTTTGTTAAAAACAGCTGTATATGACGTCGTTACCTGATTACTACGTTTATACATATGGTCGATCATTATTATTTCTTCTTTAAAAAAAAAAAAAAAAAAAAAAAAAATCAACCAATGAACGTGTATTATTTTGTTGTTCAGCCAATCACTGTTATTGAGATTCACTTTACTTTACAGAACGAGCTATTGTATAACTGAATATTTTTAAAATAGACTTTTAAAAACATAAGTACGTACTGTGCAAGGCATTTGTCTGTAAAATGTAAAAAATTATCATTTTGTTATCTCTAAGATCTATAATCTAATTTTAGTTTATCTTCAAAATAACATTCCATATTTATTTATATTTGAAACGCAAAAGAGAAAACTTTTCAATATATAAATATGATATTTCTATACTTGAAATAGAATTCCTGCAATAGTAAAACAGGAAAAGAGAGATGTGTTTGAAAATTCCTTTGGTGTTGCATTCAGGGGAAAGAAATCAGATGTAAATCGAAGCTATTTGAATTTAGTGACAGACAGAGATAGAAATAGGAGACCAAAAACCTTTGACTTTTGCATGCGATTCATCTTATATTGCTTCTTCTATGAAATATTATACAAGAGAGATGTAGATGTGCAGGGATGTTTGAGACTTTTTTTTTTCTTTTTCGTGGGAAATATTCTATCAAAGATATCTCTAAAGAAAATCCATGAATACTGTATTTAAGTTTTAATTTTAATATATTTCATTTTTTTTTAGTTCATGAATATGATAGTATCATATATAAAAAAAAATCATAAATATCTCTAAGTAAGAGAGAAATGTTTTTCATACACAACATCATACAGCTTTTCTCTCTGTTTTTAATATCATTTTTTAATATTAAAGTATAAAAAATGTAGCTCAAAATTCTTTTGCACTGAACTATGCATTGATAAAATACAGTCTTTATTTTTATTGTAAAATAAAACTCTTTATAAAATAACTTTAATATAAAGTTTCAGTTTTATACTTAGTAAAAAAAAAAAAAAAAAAAAATCAATTTGTATTGACAATTATATATGATTTAAATTTGATTTTATTATATATACAGAGATTCATTAAATTTATATTACAGAAAATATATTCATGTAAAAATATTACAACTTGTCATGTTAGGTAAATCTATTTACACGTTTTGAAAGTGTCTTTTTATAACTGTGAAATTTATCACTTTGACGATGTACCGTGTTTGGTGTGAATGTTTTCATTTTATTTTATTATGTTAATATTTATCTTCTGCGTCACAAACTGAAAGTAAAATTCAGGACAAGATACTTTATGGTAGTTTTGTTTTACATTATTTGATATCACTTGCTTAAATAAAATAATAATAATAAATTTTCAGGTTTGTTTATATATTATGTTCTTTTGATGTTTTTCTTTTGATGCACTTGCAATTGCATTTTACAACTTTAAAATGAATAAATTTGAATTTCATTATTCTTACAGTATTACTTTTATGTTTTCATTCCAGAGTTTTATCACAATCAAGTTCAAATTTAAATATTTTCTTATCTATACATTTATTGTAAATTAATATAATAAAATGATTATCTTATTATTATTATTACTATTTTTTTTTTTTTTTTTTTTTTTTTTTGCTATCAAATTTTTATGTTTCATTTAAGACGTTGTACTGTAAAGAATTATACTTTTGTATATTGTAAAATATGTTTATCGTTGCGCGCTTATCAATTTGCAATGGTAGTTAAAATTATACGTGGCTGAAAATATCTTGAATGTGCTTAAAATAGATTATTTTGTACAAAATAATTAAACAATGGATTATAAGATATACATAAAAAAGGCATGCCTTAAATTTTCAATATAGCTTATACATATATACACACACATTACTGTTATTATAAAAATTGTTATTATTAATTAATCACCTAGCCACGGACTTCATCATGATAAGGCGCTTGTTGGTTTTCATATTCTTTCCTTTGATACACATGAAGCAACATACGCTTTTTAATAACTAAACACAAAATAGGATCTCCAAAATTGATGACAATTTTTACCAGAATGTAAATGAGGAACCGTAAGAGAGCGTGAAAATACTATCAATTATGCTATTTGCGTGACTTTTCTGATTTCTGACGTTAGAAACAGTAAAAAATTAGTATATAAAATGTTGTGCGGGTTGCATAAATAAAAATTTTCTGATCACTGCTACGGCACTACAGTTGGATTCTGATGTACCAATGTTATTTATGCAAGTCCCTTGTGATATAAATGCTAATGTTTTCTTCTGGTTTATTCCTTAAATATATTAAACATTATGACCATAAAAAATTTGTGAGTACAATCTGAATATAATTTACAGTAAAGAATTTTGCAATTAGACTCAAATATAGGACAATTATTTAAGTTCCTGATAATTTAATCGATATTTAGGTTCTGACATTAAATGTAAAGTAGGCAACCAGGTGAACAGAAACATGAGCTCGATGTGTTAGTCTTGTCAATTGCAAAATCAGCATTGCGGATTGCTGTGAAGTGCTTGTACGAAAATAAGTGACCCATCACTCTGCTTTTATACGATACGTCCACAGCAAAAAAAAAAAAAAAAAAAAAAAAAAAGGGTCCATATCAAATATTTATGATATACTTTTCTACGTAACAGAGAGAGAGAGAGAGAGAGAGAGTTTCTTTTCATTTAGAATTCTTAAGATACGCTTTAGAAAAAAACATAGTTGTAAGCTCTAAAACTTTACTCAGACGAGAGTTCATATTAAACTACAAGTTCAAGTCAAGTTTTAATTGGTCTATACTTTATAATAACATATTTTAGTTCATTACTGCAATATTTACTTCTTATTATTATTTTTTTAATAGTTTAACTGTTTAAGAAGTAGAGAAAAAACAACATTTCACATTGCTATTCTATACTTGAATAGTATTTTAATTTCTTCTAAAGTTTAAGTTTCACGTTTTCCTTTTTCTATAACATTTTCTTAAATATTTGTAATAAAAACCAAAGAAGTATATACACCAAATAATATAAGAAACGGAAGTTGTATAAATTAATACTACCTTGTTTTAATGACTTTTAACACAAAAACAATTAAAACTTTTATCAAGAAGTAAATTATTCACTTTAAATAAATTTTCTTGTAAAGTGTTCTTTCTCAGAATGACAGATGAATAAAATGGCTTAAAGGCAATAAATTAAACGTTGTTTTTTTATTCTAGCTATTAGTTGTCAGCTGCAAGTTGGCGCTGCAATCGCTACTGCACAACCGGGTGTGCATGGTGTGCAGCTCTTCTACGCTTCAGGCATCAGCACTAAATCACACTTTAAGACGAGAGAGAGAGAGAGAGAGAGAGAGAGAGAGAGAGAGAGAAAAGACGATATCTTTTAAAAGAGGTTAGCGCAATTTTTTCACGCTTACCTGACAGCAAAGCTAGCAATCGAGTTGCTGTCACCTTAAACTAAAAGTTCACCTTTTTGAGTGCATATACCCCTAGCTCCCTACTCTGACAGTCCCCTTTCTCGTATCTCTCTTATAAAGTTCAAAAATGATAAGAAACAAATTTATACATAAAAAAAAAGAGAGTAGACTTCAAGTTTTTTTTTTCTCCACTAAAAGTAATGCATCATAAAGTTTTTTCTAAACCTGTCATTTTTGCTCGGTAAAAAGATAAACAATGTACATAAAAATACAACAACTGCATTATAATTTTCTTATATATTATAAAACTTAAAGGCATTATATATTTATTATAATTTATGCATAAATAAAGATAAATTATATTTCTTTATCATACGACGGTATTTTTTTTTTAAAAAGTATATAAATTATGTCACATACCCGTGTTAGAAATTGGTCAAGATTGGTACACTTAAGTTAAAAATACATGGTACATAGACATGTCTATGACATAGTACGTGTTTCTTAGACATTTTGTAAGTCTACCTACAATAAGTATAAAACATTATCAAAGGAAATAATATGAAAAGCAAGATGCACCTTACCATGATGAAGTCCGTGGCTATAGGTGAAGATCTTGATGGCACAGTTAACACAAACATATTAAATTTACATTGATACAAAGCAACTGAAGAAGCCAACGTCCTCAAAACGTCTTAATCAATGTTAATTTATTTGTGTTAACTGTGCCATCAAGATCTTCACAAAGCTATATATGGACTTCATCGCGCTTGTTGGTTTTCCTATAGTCTCTCCTTTGATAATATATTCTAACCGGAATAGTTTATTATACTTCCTATTCAATTAATAAATAAACATATAAAACTGATTAATATTTTACAAACATTGTTATCAATTATAATGTAATTGGTTTTGTTTAAGTTATATATATATATTTGTTTGCATTGTACCTTTAAATTTGCACTCACAACATCAAATTTAAAAAAAAAAAAAAAAAAAAAAAAAAAAAACATTACAAAACTTAAAATTTATGAGATCATACTGAAAACACTTTGAAGATTGTACTGTATTTATAACAACTTTCAGCTTTGCAACTAAAATCATGTCGTCTTATATTGTGAATAAGAATTGTTATACTTTTATACAGTACTTTAACTAATTTAATAACTTTTTTTTTAAAGTTAATTATTAATCTTTGTTTTTACGGTTTCTTGATCATGAAATGGTAAAAACTGGATCACAGTTGCCACAAAAGTTAATAAAAACTAATAACAATTATATAGACTTTTGTATATTTGGGTAACAGTGTTATGAAGTTCATTCCTAAAACGACTTAATAATAATAATAAAAGGGTGGAGGAACAAAATATAATTTGAAAAGATCATGAAAATTAAGTTAACAAGATTTGTTGGTTTGAAAAATATAAGAAAAGGAATTCATTAAGTTTTATTATCCTTGACCTTTTATTCCTCTTTTAATAAAATTTTATTTTTTTTTCTTTCTCTCCCTTCTTTACTTTGCTATCCACTACAATTTTTAGTGATCAGAATATAAATATATAAACTAGAAGTAGATAAGTAAAATGTTGGCTAGCAATACATAAAAATCACTTGATATAAAAGAACATAAAATGTTTCTAGATCTATTTCCGTCGATTGAAAATGAAATAAAAAAAAAAGTCAAGAGGAAGAAGTAAAAAAATGCTGACGTCATTTAAAAAAGGTAAGGTAGGAAAAGAAAAGTACGCGGGGTCAGCATAAAGTTTTCCTAGCTTGTCAAAGTGGCGCTCGGTCAATTTCGTGGTCCTTCCCAGTCTTTGGGTCTAAGACTTGGCTTGATTTGTGCCCCGCCTCTGAACACGGCTACTCACAATCTTGTCCGCTCCACCATCGTTCCAGGTGACTCGTTTTACCACAAAAAAAAAAAAAAAAAAAAAAAAAAAACTAATGGAAAAAAAAATCTTACAACTTCTTTGTTTTTAACTTTCTTGGGGAAAAAAAAGAAAAGAAAAGAAACTTTCAGATTTCAGATTAGATACGTAATTTGTAAAATATAATGGACAATTGATGAGATATGTGCATACAAAAAAGTTCAAAGAGGTGATATTAACTAAATGGGGTTTAAAACCATGTTGTACATGGTGATTTTTTATAAATAGCAATACTTTTGTATTAACTGCTTTATGCCTAAAAACTTGTTATCTAGTGCTAGTTGCTGTATTTTTAATTGCAAATTTTCCATGTTTTAAAGTATAGCACATTGTAGTGGTAACGAAAAAGAATAGTACAAGCAGTATACCAGTCAATGGAATTTTAAACAAAAAATGGTCTTGTGAAGGAGCTATAAAATTTATAAAATAATAATATTCGGCAGGATGACTATGAGACTATAGCAACAACTCACATACAAATTCAGTACTATACAAACATAAAAAAGTTTTTTTTATGGCCAATCAGAAAAAAAACAACACTTATTTATTATTATATATTTTTTTTTTTTTTGCTCTATGAGAAATTGTATTAAAATTGTATTTTGAGTCTATTGTATTTAATATTTAAAAAAGAATACATATTTATATATATATATATATAAAATTTCTTTCAAAAGGTTGTGTATATCATAATATAATATAGTACGTGCATTGTATATTAGTATGTACTTCAATTATCGATTAGAGTCTGAAAATACTATACACATTATTGGCAATCTAAAACAAGCAGTGAGGCAGGCAAGCACATGAAGTGAGGTCGGTAATAAGTATGCACAAGTGGGGCATAACAAATTAGATGTTGTTAATAAAATTAACAGCAAGAATTTCAATTTATTCTGCAAATAATAATCAAAGTTTTACCTTGCTTTAATACACAGAAAAAATAAATCATGTAATTTATGCTGCATTGATTAATTACTACATTGTAGGGCATAAATGTTTGTTGCTAATTTGGAATGACGTAAGTAATTTATGTCTAAACATCTTAACTATTATGCTATGTATTATAACCACAGTTACAATATAGCATACTTTATTTTGTTATGCATAAAAGTTGCTACATTCAGATAGCATAATTATTACGTTTTTATTTTTGTTCGTGTACCACAATATAGATTTTAAAATTTAAATTTAGCAGCAATTCGAGAGAGAGAGAGAGAGAGAGAGAGAGAGGGGGGGGGACCCATTTACCAGATAAACACATTATAAAGATTTCAAAATTAGATAAGTTTACTTTTATTTTAAAGAAAAGAGTGTCAAAACTTTTTAAATTTTCTTCTTCAATCTAATTCTTACAATGCAATAACCATGTAGAAATATATAAAAAGTAAAGAGAGAGAGAGACAGAAAAGGGAAAAAACAAACTGAAATTACATTTTACTTTTTGTTGAAATGAAAAAGAAGAAGTAAAAAAAGATGGGGAGGAATTACTTTTAATTAACAGTCATATGAGTCCAGGTAACAAATTCTCATATAAATGTAGAGCATTACATTTTGAAGAGAAGAAAGATGAGAAAGAAGAGAGAGAGAGAGAGAGATTTGTAATAATAACATCACTAGTAGTTTCTAAGAAAGATATAGAAAGTTTTTTGAGAGTATAAAGAACTGAGAGAAAGAAAGAGAGAGAGTATACCATTTCAGTTGAACAGAGAGAGAGAGAGAGAGAAGAGAGAAAAGTTGGTACAGCAGTCGGGCAGAGGCGCGTGACTAATTGAGGAGCCAGCAACTTTGGAGCACATACTAAAGCAGATACTACAATAGAAACCTGCTTGATTACAGGAAGTAAAGTATTCAACCAACTCTCTAGTCTAGTTGGATATCACTCAGAACACTTAATAAAACTCCATATAAAAACTTTTTTATTTTTAATTATTTTTTTTTAAAAGAACAATACAGTCAACTTGAATATTTGAAATCTCATCTCTCTCTCTCTCTCTCTCTCTCTCTCTCTCTCTCTCTCTCTCTCTCTTGTATAGTTTTTTTCTCAATTTCTAAATAATTTATTTCACAGACATTGTTCGAATTTTATCTTTAAATATTTTTAAAATAATAAAAAAAACTCTTCAAATATTTAATTTTTACTTTATAGAAAGTAAGTAGTTTTCAGCATTTTTTTTTCACGATCATTTTTGCAAATATATTTTATATTAAAATAGGATTACGTATAATACATTTTGAGCAGTTTGGAAAATAAACAGGAAGGCTTATATAACATAAAATTTAATCGAAATATTCATTAAAATGTCATAGTGATGTTTCATATTGGGTGAACATGAACAATTCTTGTTGAAAGCAAGAACTTGAAAATTTGGTTACAAAAGTCATAGTAAATTCTATTTGGAGTCACGCGGAGTATATAAATCGTATTTTGGTACTACTATTGAATTTAATGAAGACGTTTTAACTGAAAATTTACAACACAATATTATAATACTCTTCATGATTTAGTATTAAAATATTATATTATGAAGATTAAATAATTGAAAGTTTATGTTTGATGATGGGATTCACTGAAAACTGTAATCAAAATGAAATTATACAGACAGAAATGACATATTAATCTTAGTCAAACATATAACCATCAATATATATTTATAATATTTAGCAAGCTGCTCTACAATCATGAGTTTATGTCAAATTATAAAATATGAAACATTGAATAGACGTATAGTTTGTTTTGATAATATTGTTCTATCATACTTTATAGTTATAGATTAAAGTATATTTATCATACTTGCTTATTTAACTGAGTTGCTGTTATTTGATTCATTGGTTGTATCATTTTTTTTTTTTTAGTATATCATGTATTAACTTACAAATTTAAAAATATGTAAATAATATTATTGATATTTTTCATTTATATTTATTTTATAACTTGTTTCTACAAATAATTCATTTTAAAATAAATTAATATTTTTTTTAAAGCCATAGACCACATAAAACAACATGTTGTGCTTTTTAAGGAATAAACACAAAGTGGGATCTTCAAAACTGATGACAATTTTTACCAGAATGTTAATGTAGCCCCACGAAAGAGCGTGAAATAACTGTAAAGTATGCAATTTGCGTAAAAATTCATGTTTATGACGTCAGAAACATGCAAAAAATAGTATGAAAATGTTGTGCGGGTTGCATAAATTGAATTTTCTGATCACTGCTACGGGGTTACTGTTGGGTTTTGAGACAAACTAATGTTATTTATGTAAATCCCACCAAGTGTTTTGTGATATAAATACTTATCTTTTTCTCTGGTCTATTCCTTTAAGAACCAAGTTTAATATTTTGTGACAAATTATTTAAATATACTGTAGGACAAATTTATAGTTTATTCTTTAAAATGAAAACCATAGTAATATATTATACAAAATTAGATGAAAGTTGTTGAGTATATATATCTCTTGCTACACTTACTATATAATAGTTATTTAGATTACGCAGTGTAAATCTGCTGTAAATCACCAGCTTTTCTAGGCAAAATAATATGCTTGAAATATGATGTCTTGACGTTGGTTTAGTAATCTCTAGGATAAGAAAATAGAGCTTGCCTAACATAATAATGTACACAAACATATACACACCCTACCGATGTAGCTAAATAACTAATTAAAAAGTATAAATTCAAGGTATTAAAGTAATTTATATGCCTTGTCTCATGTGAAAAAGTATAGAAAGTTATTTTTAAATAGAATTCTTGTAAATTAAAACACATTTATTTTCATGAAATAAGAAATTAAATTGCGTAAAAAATAATAAAAAAAAAATTAGAATTTAAGAGGATCATGTAAATTTAATGTTACCAACTTTTTACTTTCTTGATGTAAATAAACGAGAAATTTATTTTATTTTCTTAAAGTATTATTAAATTTCGTGCTCTTGTTGAATGATTGCAGTGAAATAAATTTTAAAATAATTCACTACAATTTTTTTAGTTTTTTTTATTAATTTCAATGAAAAGGTTGGTCGTTAAAATAATTCAACTTATTTTGAAGTAGTTCTATTAAATATAACATTAAACATAAAAATAGTATAAAACATTTAGCTTTGAAAGACTTTTTCAAATTTGTGTAATAACTGCAAGTTTAAAATTAAATCATTAAATTGCCATTTTACACAGATTCAAATCTTAATATTAAATATTACACATTCAAGTCATATTATGTTACATAATGTATCCGGGATATAGTATTATTATTATATGTCTATATGATGATAATAAGTTATATGTAGAGAAGAACTCATTTTCTATTCTTGATTAATGTGTTAATTGAGTTTTAGTAACGTGGTTTTCCTCATGTGCTTCACATACATACATACATATAACTAGACAGTGTGTTAGAGTTATCGCTTGCTCGTTTACCGTGATTAAATTTTGTACCAAAGAATGATTGCTAGCATCTACATTGATTCAAGAGAAATCTCGTCTCTCACTGTTCAAGTACGAGATTTTGTTCTAACATTACTTCACTATACTGTACAACATCCACAGCCACACACACACACATAAGATTAAGCCAACATGATAAAATACAAGCTTTTTCTTTTTTTTTTTTTCATTCTTTCTTTGTTCGCACTTTATATTAATGTAAAAGATAACATCATTGTTATCAATCTTAATTATATTAATCTTTAATATACAAAATGACAAATTTACTTTTTCCTGCTGATCTATCAGAGATTATAAAGGATATTTACAAAGTTTTAATAAGATGGATATACAGTACATGAGACTCTACGCTACGATGAAAGTTATTATAGTTAAAGCAGGGAGTCAACTTAAATTGTCAACGATCCCAGTGATATGATATGGGACATACGTTTTGCATGTTAGGGGCAGATCTTCCATTTTATGGAAAAATTACAGTAACAACATTTTAATTCTTTAAAATTCCTATATTTTTCTTTAAAAAAAAATGAATATTTAAAATTTAAAAGGATTTATAAAATTGCTCTTTTAATTAATAATAAATAATAATAATTACCATTTATGATTAGAAATCTACTATATAAAAACGTGAAATGATCAATGTGAACTATAACTCTTTCACAAGAAAATAAATTATTATTAACGAACTGATATGTATATTTTAATTCTTTAATTAATATTTATATAATATATCATAGGTTTTATATTAATATCAAACCTTTATGATATTATCATAAAGGTTTGATATTAATAAAATTATGTTACTTTTCAAGCAAGGCTCCGAAATCTAAAATTTTGATACAAACACTTTTATTTTTTAAACTAAATTAAGTACGTAGCTCAACTGAAAAGAAGAAAAAAAAAAAAAAAAAGAAAAAAAGATGGAAACATAAATCACACCAACATGTTTTCGTTTACTGCATGACATAAATTTTCAATTTCTTTATAAATTTAATTTTAAAATAATCTTATAGAAGATTGTTTTTGTTACTGTAATGTAAAATTACGCCTTGCATACTGGGGTTTAAAGGAATTATAATGATTTTTTTTTTTTTTAGAATAACACCGTTTTTAAAACCCAAAATGTTGTGAAATAAAAAAGAAATTACGTAATCAATAAAAAATTTCTATTTCTATTAAATACCGTAATGGCCTTTTCACATGTCAATAATTTTTATGGAACAAAAATATAATAGTTTTTAGTGGCAATTACATGAAATAAAATTTATTCGGTTATTAAAAATATTACTTCATCTAAATTGAACTTTTAATAAAACCTATTACCCACAAATCAAGTGCTAATAAAATATGTATATAGCACATTTACTAAAATGTGAATTTGAAATATATTTTTAACTCCTTCTTCGTTTTTCCTCTCTATAATTAACATGGACAATACAAAGCCTGTAACAAATAAGTTTTTTTCTTTTTTTTTTTTTTTTTTTTTTGCGAAAATTTTCTGTTTTGTTCTAGTTTTTGGAGAACCAATAAATCAATCAAATAAATAAATAAATATGCGTAATTAAGTTCCCTGCAATATCATGGAAGTTAGTGGAGCAAACTGTCAGACACTTTAAGTCACGCTAAAAGTTCAAGGCTGATCGAAAGGTCAAGTTCCCAAAGTTCAAGCTAAATATATGCGTACTTTTTAGTTACTCACCTTTTACTCATTGTATATGCATTAAAACGTATTACCATCTTCGATTCATACACTACCATTAAAAATGTTTGCCACTCTACTTAAAAAAAAAAAAAATTCAACTAGAAGGGAGATTACAATATAAATATGTGGCATTTTTTGTTTATCGTTTATACAAAATCTGGAAATTTTATAAAAAGAAGAAAATAAAATTCCCGTTGACAAAACAGAAAAAGGTGACACGTATATCAAATTATATTCAACTTCTTTTATTCTTCTTTTCAATTGAAATTTACCTACACACATATTGCTAACTTTCATGTAATAAAAATAATAATTATAAACTTTTGAAATTATGAAAATATAAATCATTTCTCCTTTTTTGTTCTATATACTAATTCATGTATTACAACTAAAACTTTCAACAATTTTTTTTACTTTGATAATATGTGGTTTTTATAGTTTTATAATTTTATTTTCATAAACATTAATTATCAACGTGAAATTAATTACGACATTTTCGTGGAGTCTAAAGGGAGAGAAGAGAGAGAGAGAGAGAGAGAGAGAGAGAGAGAGAGAGAGAGAGAGAGAGAGAGAGAGAAGGAAATTAACAATGTGCTATATTCGCGTGAGTTTGCGGCGGAACGTTCACAGCTTACGTACACAAAGTTCTCTTCTAAAAGTCAAAATTAAAGTCACAGAAAGTAACCACTACCAGCAAACACAACAAAATATTATTATATTTTTAGAAAGTCATAAACATTTCAACATAAAATGAGAAATTAAAATCTGCGCAGAAAAATAACCGCAAAACATTAGTTTCAATTATATTTAATACAACTTAAAATTGCTTATTAAATATATTCTATTTAAAAGGATAAAATTATTATTATGAAAAGAAAAGAAAAAAAATGTTTCAGTTATATTTTGTAATTATTTACTAAATAACTTACTAAACATATTTTCTTTTTTATATTTTTCAATTTATTTTCTTGATTAAAATACTGATAAACGAGTAAATATTTTGCAAGCTATGAACTGAATATACAGATTGTTTAGAAAGTCTTAGGCTTACGCATTATTAAAATCATCTTACCAAAATGATGAGTATATTATAAGATTTTGTATAGCAATAATGCAGATGATTACTTTTACTTTCTTTGAACAAGTTTGAGCTGTTGTCTCTTTATTATTATTCTTTTGCTTGTATATATCTTACTTGTTAGACGCACTAAATTTTGACAATGGGTGAAGAATTTTTGAAACGAATAATATCTAAAAAATAAAATATTTACTTTCTATTAACGTGTATGTTCTATAGTTGTATATATAATATTTAACTATTTTATTCATTTTTTTTTTTTTTTTTTACTTATTTAATCAATCTCTATAGGTATGGTGAAAACAGGCAAATGTATTCTTAAAACTCTACATTTGCTCGGACTAACTTTTTCGCAAGCAAATAATTTTGCACACACCCTGTATACAATATAGATTTGCTGATGTATGTTGATACAGTAGCAAGCAGGATCGAGCTAAAGTATGTTAGTGAAGTGAATGCAGATAGCTAGGCTATAGCTTCTCACGCGTGCTAGTAGCATATAGCAGCGTACACCAGAGCAAGAGATGCGGATTAGCTCGAACTTACGATCGTAAAACTTACTTGGGTTAAAGTAAAAAAAAAAAAAAAAAAGAGCAAGGACGATATAGGAATGAAATCCCAAGAGGATACAAAACTCCTCTCTCTCTCTCTCTCTCTCTCTCTCTCTCTCTCTCTCTCTCTCTCTCTCTCTCTCTCTCTCTCTCTCTCTCTCTCTCTCTCTCTCTCTCTCTCTCTCTCTCTCTCTCTCTCTCTCTCTCTCTTTCTCTCTCTCGATTCTCAACCCTACAAAACCAAAAGAAGGAATCTTAAATCTGCAGTCAAGTTTATAAATAAAATAATACGCCAATGCTATAAAAATGATGATCAGGCACTCTAAAAAAATATTACCAAATTGGTATCATAAAATATATACATTTTTTTTTGAAGCAAAAATTATCATACATACACATATTTTTTTATGGTAACGTATAGGCTGTGAATAATAAAATTTAATTAAATTCATAATAATTCAATCCACTTCTAACTTTTGCAATGAAAAAAAAATGAATGCACAGTATATTAAGAAAAAAAATTAGCACCTAAAACGTTGCATAGAAGCTATATGTTTTATACTTTATATACTACAAGTGTAGGAAATTTGTGGATAGAGAAACTTTATGCATATTTTTCGTGTTGTATGTAAGTAATTTTCTGCTTGAAATATAATCCAAAATGCCTGTGGCATTCTTAAAGACCCCTCAAAGCAAAAACTTGAAGCTATTTTATATATAAAGAGTTTTATAATATTATATATTATGGTAGAATTTTCGATACAATTTACCAGCGAATATGTCAAAAACAAGTGAGAAAAAAAAAACGACTTTAAATTTAAGTTTACACGTCGAATACAGAGAAAACACTACTATTATATAGTTTTGTTTATACAATTTTGTGATATCAAAATTTATAGTTAAGATATAGTTTTTATGCGATAAAAAATACTAACTTAGTATTTTATATGCTTTATATTTATATTATAAATTCTCTATTTGTAAATTGAAAAGAAAACGAAATGTATTTTCTATAACGTGTAAGTGACATAAAATTTAAAATTATGCTATTTTTGTTCAGTATTTTTTATATGTAAAAACGTAAAAATATTTCAATTTTGTCACTTCATGAGAAATATTATGACTTATTTGTTTATATTTACTAGATTTTTTTATAGGGATTCTATATAATATATATATATATATATATATATATATATATATATATACTATTTTTTTACATTCAATGTTTATGTTATATATTATATAAAAGTGACTGGATTACGTTTCGTACTTTAGTATTCAATTTTATAAGAAATCTTTGTGAATAATAAAATGGTATTTACAGTATATTTTTATAAGTCATTAAGTACTGTATAGTACATTATCTATTATAGAAAATAAATTTCTAACATTATTTTTTTTTGTACCAAGTATTTTAATCCTCTTAAATAGAAAATATATTTTTATTAAAAAAAAATTAGAATTTTTTTATTATTATTATTATTATTTTTTTTTTTGCAATTTTTATAATAAGTTACTAATCTTTTTTGAAGCTAAATAGCCGATGGCGCACTTATTGTTAGATGTAAAGCCGATTAATTCAGAAAACTATAAAATCAAGTGAAGCTTCTAGAACCCAACTATGATGTCTAAATTTAAAATTTGGTTTGCTTTATTCGTGCTTCTTATTAGTTTTTGAGACTAACAGCCAAACATTAGGTTCCAATTTCAATGAAAAGAAGTTGCCTATTTAATTAAAAAAAGAAGAAAAAAAGTAATAATCTTTTTAGTTTCATGATAAAAAATGTGTTGTCAGTTCCTCCTTCCTATTTTTTAGGTCCAGTTTTGAATCCTCAATACAAATGGTGGGTGATTTCTTCTTATTATCTGTCACGACTGAGCATTAGTTTAGGTACGCAAAAAATTTACAAGAACCGCCTGGTATAAGAGATATCGGGGATTTGTCTGGCGCACAAGAGAAGGGTTGAGAACGTAGAAAAATGTTCGTAAATTAAAGTAGGTATTATTCAGTAAAAACTACGTAGTTGTGCATGTAAAAGCAGACTGAAAGAAAATAAAAAGAATTTTTGTAAAAGTTTTTAACACTATGATAAAATTAAATATTAGCTTGAGCTCCTTAATTTAAAATTGTGTGTATATTAATGCTTGTAAGAACAATAATGTAACAATATAATATAGCAATGTTTTAATAAAACATTATACAACGAAGAAGAAACGTGTTGTCATGATTTGAACTTGATATTTCTCATACCATTTTATTATTAATATTGATTGATTCCATATAGTTGTAATACAGCAATATCACATTCATTTGGGGGGGGGGGGGTATTTTACGTCTAAGAATATCAAAATACATAGCAATAAAATTGAGAAAATAATCAATAAAAATATGAAATTTAATATAAACACTATCACGAAACACTTAAGATTGAATAATAATATTTAACATTAAATTTTATATACACAGATAGGCTATTATTTTAATTTCATTTTGACAACTCCTTTACAAATCCAATTTATCATACTTTTCTAGATAGGGATGACGGGTCATATAGCTTAAAAAAAAAAAATGAAAATTTCAGTTTGTATATAGCGTGACTTTGGGTTGGGGTGACAGTGATAGACAATGATCCTCACGGATTTTAAATGCTGCTTGTCACTGTCAACTAAAACTACACAATTTACTTCAAATGTTTGCCTTGTCAATTGATTTATCGATATTTACACTCACTTCAATAAAAACGGATTAATTTGTCAAAGGATTTTCAATTTTATTTTTATTTACTTTTGTTTTTTTACGATGAGTTAAAATTTTTCGATTTAATATATCATTGGCAAAAAAAAAAGATAAAATTTTAAAATTTGTTTTAAAGATTTAACGATCAAAAATGGTTTCTGTATCATAATACAAGTAATTAGTAATGCAATAATTGAAAAATAAAGTAAAAACATTAACATATTCTTATCATGGTTGCTATAGTATAATTATGCATTATGTATTTTAATTATTACTGTATTGTACAAAATTAAAAAAATATTTATAGTTTTATAACGATAGCTCACAAGCCAAACTTAAAAACTTATTTAAATTTCGAAAACTCTTTATTATTATTAATCAAATATAGGAAGTTAATATTAAATATTATGTAGTATACTTAAAGAGATAAAAAAGTTCTTGAATGTTAAAATTGTATGCTAATATATATATAAAAAAAAAAGAAAAAAAGGCATATCGCAACGTGAAATAGCGTCATTGCTGTGCAAAATTACTTTCTCATAAGAATAGTATTGTAATCAGTGATCACTATCATTTTAGCAACGAAAAAAATAATTATTGAAGTATATAGTCACTACAGTACAAACGATTGTGATAATATATTTAACTATTTAAAAACCAGCACATATTTTTCTCATAAGATTAATATTGGAAATTTAGCGCCAGTTTTTGAATGGTAAAATATGTTATCACAATCGTGTGTACTTCTGAATAAGCTATACTGAATTATTATACCATGTCCATGCATAAAATAAGGTTACTATATTAAAAAAAAAGTTTAATACAATCAATTACTATACTAACAATGTTCTCATTTAAATGCTTTTTTTACCCCAAAGTCATTTCCACAATAGAAATAAAGTGTCAATCTTCAGTATTAACAAAAGTTTAAATTGAAGCAAAACAATTCAAAATAATAATAATAATGTTTTTGTGTGGCGTGAAACAAGAGAAAAAGTAGAATACAGTGATGTTAAGGTGGCATGTTAGAACATTGAGATGCATACAGATTAGACCTAGGAGGGTTATGAATATTTAACATGGTTTTATTGACATGATGCTCTCTCTTGTTCTTGCAATAGTATTTCTCGTAATGTGTTTTAGTAGCAAGGGAGATAAACAAAATTAATTCAATGCAATATATAATGCATTCATACCACTTTATTCTCTGTATATGACTTTTTAAATATATATATATATATATATATATATATATATATATATATATATATATATATATATATATATATATATATATAAAATTTAAATAATAAAAACATTTTAAATCTTTCTATGCATTTTTATTTAAATACAGTTTAAATTTGATACTGTATACACTGAAAAAAAATTGTTATTAAAACTTATTTATCAAAATTTTGTTTGTTTGCTAAATATTATATTTTGTATTTTTGTTACTGCAGTAGCTCTTTTATCCTTCATTTACATACAAAAGTTTGTATGATTAATGTGATTTTTATGTGTAAAGAATAAACATTAATACAATATTATATTCTATTTCTGATAGCAATGACATTTTTTTATTAAACTACTAAAAATTGGCTTCGTAATTCTTAATTATTAAAAGTCTTAAATGTTTTTAATATAGAAGGAAACAGTATTGAATTTTTTTTAATAGTGCAATGAATAATTAACCACCCAACAATATTATTGTTTTAATGTATATTTTTAAATGGGAAAATACAGAAAGTACTGACAGGCAGAGAGAGAGAGAGAGAGAGAGAGAGAGAGAGAGAGAGAGAGAGAGAGAGAGAGAGAGAGAGAGAGAGAGAGAGAGCGTATGAATTTGGAAAATGGAACTTTTTAATAAATACAAACACAATATAGTAACTTGAAAGTAAATGTTCAAAAATTAATTAAAGGCACAGTACAATAATAGAAAATATATTTCATTATTAATGAAACAATCATTTTATATGTGAATAAAAAACAGTAGGTTTATCGTTATATAGGTTTCCACTTTATAGTTATAATTTTTTTCCGTGTAAAACATAAAGTATGAGAATGTCAAATGAGTATGAGAGCGAGAGAGAAAAGATGTGAAAATGTTGAAATGCAAAAAGGTCACTCAAGAGTGTTTGTGTATGTTGGTGGTTTGTTGTTCTTGTTTTGATTGTGTGACGCATAGTAAAGCATTTTCTCTCTCTCTCTCTCTCTCTCTCTCTCTCTCTCTCTCTCTCTCTCTCTCTCTCTCTCTCTCTCTAGCTACTAGTAGTCTTGTATATAGCAATTAAAGCAACCGCAGAGAGAGAAAGAGAGAGAGAGAGAGAGAGAGAGAGAGAGAGAGAGAGAGAGAGAGAGAGCACAGTTAGTCTTGTTTTTGGCGGGTGCTGACACGTACTAGTTGCGACGTGACGTCACGAAGCAAATAATGCAAATGAGGGCCACAGATTGCAAGAGAAGAGAGAGAGAGAGAGAGGTGAACAGTGGCGGATGATGAGAATGAGCTTAGGCTTGTTCTCGAGACGAGAGAGTGAGAGAGAGAGAGAGAGAGAGAATAACAACAGCTTGCGGTAGCCCTTGTGATGTGTAGCTTGGCTTCCCTCTCTTCATGTTGTTTCAACGCATCACTACTTAGATATACTTCTATCTACTACACGAGAGAAGAGAGAAAAATTGTAATTCTACTCATTTACTTTGCTCTTTCTCATTTTGTTTTCTTAAATTAAAATATATTATACATTCTTTTTCAACGTCTTATATCTTAAAATATATACTTTGAGGCTAAAAGTGTAATATGATAATACAATTTTTTTTTTATGAAAATAAAATATGATGGCAATGTTTATTCAAATTATGTTGTGAGAATATTTTTGGGTATAATTTAATGTTTCATGTTTATTGAAATAATCATGATTTTTGATTAAAATTATTGATTAATGTATTAAAACATACCTTCTATGTACACAAATATTATAGAACATGTTCTCTCTTTCTCTTTCTCTCCCTAATTTCATCCTTCAATTATTGTGTGAACGGAATCAATGAATTATTGATAAATAAAATTATAGTGACTTAAATTTTATAAAGAAATAAAAGTTACTTGATATTGGTAAATATTATAAAGTTAAAAAAAATCTAATTTTATTTAATTTTAATGAGATGGGAAAATGTCAATATCAAAAACAGTATTGATAAACAATGTATTATTTCATAAAAATATTCGTTATTGCTAACGTTCAACTTTTTTTCTTCTTGTAATTAAGAAGATTTATTTTTATTCCGTATTATAAGAAGTTATAAGATGCTTTGAATAAGTTGCCAAAAATATAAAGAAAAAGGAGTCATCATTAATTTCTCTCATTTTTTTTTTTTTTTTTTTTTTTTTTTTTTTACTTAAGTACGTACTGCCATTCATTAAGAGTACTGGAGAGAAAGAAAGAGACAGAAAGAGAGAAACGCCCCTTCAACTCCATATTTTGACGAGTAAAAATGTCTACTCCTCAAAAATATTTTTAAATAAAAATTGAGGAAGATACTTAAAAAATTGTGTATCTTTTCAAAAGATTTCATCAGCATTTTTTCCTGTGATCATAAAAGTTGAACTTTTTTTTCCACTTTTTTTTTTCAAAATATGTGGATCACGTTTATACGTATACATTTCAAAATACAAGTAGCACACACTCTTCAAAGAAAAAAAAAGTCAATTGATTTTAATTTACTGAACGATTAAAGGTAATAGTTTAAAGATAGTACAGTTTAGATTTAGAGTATAAAATGACATGACATATTTAAATAAATAGTAATACACGCCCCCTACTCTTCACGTGGGAGGAAAAAAATATGACACGTGACCATTTTGTTTGTTATTCGTTTCTTGCGTGACAATCACAGGCAAATGTCATGTTAATGACTTCTTTAATATTCTAACTTCAAATTTTGTGATTTATTCATATACTTTGAAATTTTATTACATTCTACTCTATTTGTGTTATACGATAATGTTTTGTCACTCAGATATCTCTCATATTAACAAGTGCCCGCAAGATAGACTAAAATTAAATATAACTTTTAAACATTTCTTTTTATTTTATTAAGTTGGTATCAGTTCAAAGACAAAACTTTATTTCATCATAATTTTTGTTAATATGATAATTATAAGTAAAATATAGACAAATGTTATTTTTATTTCATAGCTTTTTATAGCACTAATTACCCTTTGATAGAATGTAATGTATAAAACTCCCTACACATATCGTAATTAAAATCATTTTACATAAACAAAGTTAATTACAACCACAGACCTTAGCCCAGGCCAATAATTATGTTTATAACAATTATAAATGTTATAATTATTTAATAATTTTAATTTATAACCATTTTTATAGAGATAATATAAACATTTTTCTGAGGAAAATAAAAATATAATATTTTTCCTTTTAATATATTAATTTATTTATTTAGTAATTTATTTTATTAAATAAACATTATAGAGCTTTCACGGGAAATAATATAAACTCTAAAACTTTTTTATTCATATAATATATATGTTGAAAGTTTAATGTTATAGAAGTTCATTAAATAACTAAAATAAATAAATGGTTAGAAAGTTTTGATATATAATAGGTAAGTTTTGGTGTTGCAAGTTTGACTTTGGTAAGCTATGTAAGTTACTGACAATAAGTATATATATACGTGTATATATATATATATATATATATATATATATATATATATATATATATATATATATATATATATATATATATATATATATATACACACACTTTTGTATACTTATGTATGTATGTATATGCACCACAAACAGTAAGAAGACTTGAGACTTACATTGACAACTTAATGAGATTGTGTTTGTTTGTTCGCCTGGTGTTTTTGTGAGTGCTCCCGTATTTCTTATGTATATTTTGTTTTTATTTCATTACACCTAATAACATTCTAAATTTATGCTAATAGAATTTTCATAAAAAGTTTTTTTAAATATAAGATTTTTTTTATTGGTTAACTTATATTATGAATATTTTATTATATATTGCAATTATATAGTATGCATTAATAGTTATATTATTGTTTTTTTATTATTAATGGAAAAATTAAAGAACATAATTAAAATTTATATTTTTAAAGCTATCGAGTAGTCAAAGGTAAACTTAAATTTGAAATTAAATATTTTAATTTGAATTTGGATAAAATTCTGTTTTTAAATAAGTTATGTTTCACAAACTGCATTAATAGTTAAAAAAAAAAGTCATTTATAACTGAATTTTTCCTTCATAACCACTTGTACTTAAAAAATAATAATAATAAAAGACAACTTTGTAAATTTAGGAGCTTATCTAATTTATATATTAATGAAACAGTCGGAATCAATCAATCTCTGTGGAATCAAATCCCAACAGAGTTAAAAAATGTATAACTAAAAATGAAATGAAAAAATTTTTCTTTAATAATTTATAAACATTTATTAATTTTTGTTTCCATTATATGATCATATTCTCTGTAATTTGAAAATAACTTTGCATGTTTTTGTGTTAAGATTTTTTATTTGTTTAGAAATAATGAACGTCAAGTTAACCCCCCCCCCCCCCCCGGATTTTTAATTGAAAATTTGTGTGTCGTTTAGAAATATAAACTAAATTCATGAATAATTTGGTAGTAATTTAATTATTAAGACATTCTGTGTGAAAATATAATGAACCAACTGATAAGGCTATGCCTTGGTTGTATTTTGTAAAATTGTCTGTTTAAAAAAAAATGCACTATATTTCCAAGAAAAAAAATTAGCAAGTTAAGTCGGGAAAGTAATTTCTCCGCTTCTTTTCTTCTCTTTTTATTATTATTATTATTATTATTTTTATCGTCTTTCTTTTTTTTTAGTATAAGTTAAAATTTACAATAAAATAAAAACATTAACACTTCATATTTTACCTGAAATTTAATTTAAATGAATTCTTGATAATTTTATCGTATCCTGAAATATAGGCAAATTTTGCAACAGATATGCACTGCATGTTGCATAAGCTCACAGGATACTATCTCTAACCTGTTTATTTTATATCTTATAAATAAAACGACAGCATTTATTTACTTTGTAAAATGAATATAATCTTTATGGATGAAGTTTGACGAAACCTCCTTGTACATAAAAGAGATTTAGAATTTCATAAATAATAAAAAAAAGGGGGGAAAAAGAGGGAAATATTTTAACGGAGTAACCTCCCTCTATAATATTAAGATATCGTGTTTTTATTATTATCGTTATTTTATTTTACTTTATTTTATTTAATATGTTGCTTCAATAAATTTATTTCTTATAATATCAAGTTTAATAGCTTTTAAAAATCACATTCTTTTAATATTTAAGCAAACAAATATTTTATTCTCAATAATAAACATAAGAAGGTTCTATTTTTTGTTCTTAGTCTTGTTTTTAAAGTATTTGAAAGATTTTCTTTTGAAAGTATATATTTAAGCAACATAATAGAATAATTCAAAATCCCAAGAGGCTTACTAGAGAAGTGTTCTGAGCGCGCTAACCAATCACAAGTGACGCGGGAAAGTAGAAGATTCCCTAAAATCCTATCTTTCAACATTGCGTGACCTGTTTTTAACTTATTTTGAGAAAACTGCTTCTAAGTAAAAAAAAAAAAAAAAAAAAAAAAAAAAACTTTTTTTGAATAAGAATACCAGACACTTTTTCACATGCTGTACGCTAATAAAAACAGTACAAAATTCCTTTTTCACCGATAACGTCCATTGTCGTGACTGTACATTTTTACTGAATTATAAATCTAATTATTTAAAAATCGTTTTGAAAGATGTATTTATATAAAATTTTTTTTTTTCAAAGTTCACTCCTCCAAAACAATGACAGTAGTTTTTAAAATAATATTCAACAATTTTTTTTAAACCCCTTTTAATTTCAAAGATTGTACCGCAAGGAAATCAAAAACTTGCACAACTATAGACTGAAATGCAACACTAAAATTGCAAGTTATTCATTCGGTATATTAAAAAGTTTGATTGAAAAGTTAGAGTTTTTATGATGAAAAATGTTAGGAGGCATTAAAACTAATGATTATACAAACATAATAAATTTGACCAATTTCAATACAAATAAACATAAGACTTAACTATAACTACTTAATAAAATGCGTTCTAAAATATCTAGATGCGTTTCCTATATAGTAAAATGATAATTTATCGGAATAGTAAAATATAATATTATGATATTTAAATTAAGGTAAACTATAAATCTATATTATTTTATGTTATGATAAAAGCTTACCTGTTAAAGCTGTTGAGTTGGGATAGAATAACACAATGCATTATGGGTTTAATGCAAAATCATCCTCATAAAACAAACCCATATTGTATAATATATATCAAGTTATGTGATGGGCTTATAATTTAGCTCTTTGTTATACTCTATGTCATATTATTCTATTATTATTATTATTATTATGTTCTGTTCTGTTCTGTATGTTACATGTCGCTGGTAGCTAAGGACACACAAAACACATAACTCTGATGACACTTTTCATTAAAATAATATGTGTACAATTTGTTAGTTAAAAATTTAACATATGTATGTTAACCTGTCTTGTATATGGTTATTTTCATCTTTTTTAGAAATGACGTTTTTGTTTTTTGTTTTTTTTTTAAATATATTTTGCATGTTATTCTTCTTCTTCTTTTGTTATTATTGTTTGAACTTTACTTTAATTAACCTTAGAATATTTTTTTAACTGACGTATGTTAATTGTGTTAGGGATTTCCATTTCATATACCAAATGTTTAAATTTTTATGGAATTTCAAGCAATTTTTAATTATACAATATATGGTTGAGTAAATATTTTTAGAGATGAAATATTTCATATTTATACTGCCAAAGGTTATTACATTTCTCGTTCTTTCCAAGTATTATGTTAAATAAAAAGTAACATAGTAGGATTATATTTTTAAAAAAAATCAACTTTGCATTAGCATTCATTGTTTTATTACAATATTTCTACAAGTTTTCATTAAAATAATTATTGGAAAATAAATGAATTGAAATAATATTTAAATTTAACAAATATAATATTATTATTATATGTTGAAACATTTTACATAGGAAAAGTTAATTAATAATTTATATAGAGTATTGCAGAGATTTAAATTCAAAGTTTTATTTGAAACGATTGTACTGCACAATCACCGTGAGAACATTGAGCCTGTAGTCATCAAATTAAAATAATCTCATTTAAAACGCTATCAAAATACGTATTAACATGAAAAGAATAATATTCATTTAACATTATTACATTTTAAATTGATATTTTTTTAATAGTTTAATCTGCTATTAATGGAAATAAATCTAGGAGAGAATCTAAAGAGGAGAATCTGAAGGAGAGAGAGAGAGAGAGAGAGAGAGAGAGAGAGAGAGAGAGAGAGAGAGTAAAAATACACAAAAAGGAGTATTTGGGAAAAAATATAAAATTTTAATAGTAGAACAGTGAGAAGAATGCGAGACAGAAAGAAACAGAGACAGAACTATAGTAAATAGTTAAACGATATTGTTAGAAAATTCAGGAGAGAGCAAGATTCAAATAAAAAAATATAAATAATGAGTATTCGATGGTGAAAATTTTAAGGTATAAATGTAAAGAGGAGAGTATTGAAAAATAGTGAGAAGAAGTGACGGTATTGAGAGAATGAAGAGAGTTAAAGCGAGTATAGAGAGAGTTGAGAGAGAACATTTACTTGAAGCATATTAAGTAAGTATAAGAACGGTATGGGTTGTTTGTTGCAGAGAAAAAGCAGGCAGGCAGGCTGGCAGTCAGGCTGGCTATAGAAGATCGATGCTGGGTCTGGTTTTGCGAAAGTCCTGCTGGGAGCGCTGGCTGTTTTAGTCTAACAAGAGACGTAGCGACGGCGCGCAACACACGATCAGTCGTCTAGAGCCCGGCAAACCTAGCGTACCAGTAAATCTAATATAATAACATAAACCATACGTTCTATATACCCCTTCTATCTTATACAGTATTATCTCAGTTTAATCACTGATTATAATGACACTTTAGTGAAAGTTAGTGATAACCTTTAATAGTGCATTAATATCTCAATTATAATAAATATTGTTTTTATTATAGTGTTTAAATAAATAAAGTTAGTAAATTTTCATTTCATTCATAGTGTGTTTAGTATTTTCTAATTATTAAATAAATAACAAAACTTGAAATTATGGTGTCGGTTTTGATGGAGAATGGACATATATCAGGTAAGAATAACCATATCAATAAATGTTTTGTTTTTCTTTGGTAACTTTTTAAAATTTTATTCTTTAAACTTAAATAATTATAAATCAAATTATATCCAATTGTAATAATTATTTAAACCATAAAAAATTTTATGACACTTATTATTGTCAAATTAATAAACCTAATAACATAAAAAAAAAAAACGTAATCTGATCTTTTTACCAAAAATATTTTTTCATGTCAAGCATCAATTCATGTCATTTTTTTTTTTGTTTTTTTTTTGTTTTTAAGTATCTTTTCATGTGTCTACGTGAATTATTAATTTGACGATGTACGTTTAATGTCACGAGTGACAGTTTAATTTTCACTATAAAAAGTAAAATTTAATAAAGAAATATATATTTCATCTTTTAAGTTTTTATATTAATATTACATAAATCTTATTTATATAAAATCTTAACTTTGTTTATTTGATTACTAATGATTGGTATTTATTTAGTAGTTTATTTACATAATAAATAACGTGAAAAATTAATATTAACTGTAAATTAGTCAGTCTAAATGTAAATATGTGTTTATTTGAAAATACGTTACTTTTTTTTCTTCTTCTGCATGAAAAATAAATAAATATTTACTTTTAAAGTTTAGCAATATGTCAAGTAAGTAACCTACAGACTACATAATTTATTTGTGTGAAAATTGTTTAAAAATTGGAAGCTCAAATACTATGCATTGCAATTTCAGTTTAATTTCAACGTAATCTAGACCCGGGTGGTGTGGTTTCACACATCAATAGAGGCATGTAAGTCAGCAAAATAACATTATTTGTGCAAACGCTATTACTGCTATGTCTGCTGCCTTGTAATTTAATGAATTAATCATTATATTATTTTTTGTCAATCAACATCTATAAATAAAACAAGTTCAGATTAATTTTTTTGTTCAATGAAAATGTGACGTAAATGTTTAATTAGGTTATATATGGGGAAATGTTTCTTTTTTAAATGATATAGATGGTAACAGTGGCTAAAAAAAATAAAAAGAATATCTTCGTCTAGAGCTTCAAAATTTACTTCAAAAGTAATAAAATTGGGCATTGTGTTTTCAGCAAAACAAGCTGATGATTATATTAACTTGAAAAATATGAAGTAAAATTTTACTGAAACATCGCAAAATAATGCCCAGCAAAAACTTATACTGTATTTAATTTATTTACTGTAATTTCCTGTATTATTTTTATGTTGTATTGTAATATTTTTAATAGATGGAACTCGTATAGTAAAATTTACTCCAAAATGATATATTCAATTTCACTGTAATTTGTAGTGAGTTAAACTTAAATCTCACTTTTACTGTAGAGTTTATTGTATAGCTTTTTACAGTGTTCTTTTATATTTCTTTACGTATATTTTTTCCGATAAGTCGACATAAATCATTAAAAGCAACACGCTGAATCATTCGATTAAAAGCTCAAATTTTACCAATTAAGAAATTTCCAATTATTTTTTTCTTTTACAGAATCCAAACAATAAATTTACGCTATTCCAAATTTACTATAATACAAACAACGTTTAAAAACTAATTTATTAACAATTCCATTTCAATTATTTAACATGTTGTGTATTTAGCTTTGGAGAGAGCAACGCACACACACACACTAAAAATATATATAATAATAATAAAAAAAATGTTGACCGTCGTTGCATCCCTTGAGGATTTCATATTTTTACAGCAAATATTATTCTCTTTAATTACTACAAAAAACACCAGACAGTTTAATATTAAAACTGATAAATCTAAATATCAAAAATTAGTATTTATTAACAATATTATTATAAATTGTATTTTAGAGAAATTATCAACATTCAAATAAAATGGTAAACCTCACTCCATTATATTTTACCGCAATACCAAAAGCAACTAGAAAAAATATAATATATTTTTAATAGTAATTGATGCAATACTTTGCAGTATTATTTAATTTTAATGTTCACTTTTTTTTACTGTCTTTCTCTTTAAATCGATTTGCATTTCATTCTTTTATATAATGAGAAAAAAGTGCACTCATTACTGCATTCAAGTTTTTTCTCTTTTTTTTTTTTTTTTTCTAATGACGTTTTGCCTGCAAACACGATTTAATGACCTCTATTTTGTGACATAGACGTATAATAATAGGAAGTAATAGGAAATGCTTATGCAGCGCTGCTGGCAAATCGTTATCACCGTTTTGCATGCTATATACTTCGTTGAATATCGTCTCTACGTTAGTGTTTATATAAGAAAGATTTCACCCTAAAAATGCCTTCAAGCAAGGTCAAGAAGGGTGAAAAAAAGGGTCATATATTTTTACATCTAACAGATTTATATAAATTCAATGTTTTTACTTAGGGGTATGCAAATTTATTCCATATTTTATGTTGAATAGAATCAATGCATATATAAGTAGCTTAAAATATTTAAAATTAAAAATAACCAGATTAAATTTTTATTTTATACACAGTGAGTTTTTGATAAGTATTTTTGTGTATAATAATGAAAAGTAATATAAATATTTTATTTATTAAATTTTTACTTCTTTACAAACTGCATGGTAAATTAATATACTGAAGATCAAATGAGCACAACAAAAAATTATTAGTAATTACTCCCAATGGCAAACAAGATAATTAGTAGAAGAAAGCGTATGATCAATATGAGAAAATTGCACTAATTATAAAATATTCTCTCTTGCTTAGCAAAGTGATTATTCACAAGACTTGGCTTGTAAAGACGCATGATATGCTAACTAGTTAACTTTATACACAGTCTATGTCTATCTCTCGTCAGTCAGAGACACAAAGGCTCAGGATCAAAACCAAGTGACGCAAAGTCTAGACACGCCACCTGAAAAACTTTTCAGTAACTTTTTTTTTTTTTTTTCAACTCACTTTCCTTACTACACAACATGTTGTGTAAAAATAAATGAGGTTTTGCAAGCAGTAATTCTAAAGAGAATATCATCTATAAAGCTGGTGCTTACATGATATAGTATACGTACGAAGTATATAAAACATTTTTCAAAAAAATCGTCTTAGAATTTTCTATAGATATTTTAGTTTTAAAGTAAGTATCACTTTATTGACTAATAAAGGGACAATGTTTTTTTTTTTTTTTTTTTGAGGTTGACTATAAGCGATTTCACTCACATCCACTTCCGTTTCAACGTACTGCGCATGCGTAGTAAGTAGAAACGGAAGCGGATGTGACTGAAATCGCTTAAAGTTGGCTTCAAAACATTTGTTCCTTTATTAGTCAATAAGAGCCTAGACCAACACTTAAAAAACAAATAGGTTTAGGTAAAATATGGTGATCTCTTTTTATTTTGTTTGTTATAGTAACCTATTAATTACGAGTAGACAATTTTCATTATAAAATTCTCTAATTGAAAGAATTGAAATAAAAAAATATGCAAGTGTAAAGTAAAATTTAACATTATTAAAAATTGTTGAATCAAAAAATCTTACTCCTCTTACCTTTAATTCCTGAAATCAAAATATTTGAATCTATTGAATTTTAAAATTTCAGTATGGGTATAGTATCATATTAATCAGAATTCAAATATACTTAACATTACAACGAAGAATAAAAAAATAATTTTAATTCTGCTAGTGAATACTCTCGTCTCATCTGATACACCCCTTTTTCTCGTCTGCTACAGAAAATATTTACTTAAAAATATTATCTAGTTATTACGATAGTATTGAAGTCAATGTTAATGTATTTTATTATAATTTTTATACCTATCAAATATATTAGAAGTGAAAAAATAAAAAATAAACGTGGTGTAAGAACGACTAAAAGATTCATAGTTGTAGCAATAGATTGAGTTTCAATCATGCCGCATTTTTTTTAAACCCACAACGAAGTTTATATTATTTAAAAAAAAGCTGTGGTTTCCAACCAGTATCAAAGCACTCTACTGGACTTACAGATTAAAATGTGGCACTTTTCAATTCAGCTGTTAATTTAATTGCGGCTTTGTTTCTTGTTACTAAAGAGAAAATTTAGCACTCAAAAGTCAGTTCATTGTGTTTTAAATATGTTATTATTAGGCACCAAAATGGTTATAAAGTTATGTAATTTGTACGCAGAAGAGATGATAACAACGACAAAAATTTTGCAGTCAAAAAGTTGTAAAAACATTTTTTTCCTTTTTACCATCCTTCTCACAAAGTAAATTTAAATATTACAAAAATGTAATCACTGGAAAAAATTGCTAGTAAAAACATTTTGTAGATTGTCTTGTGAGACATTTAAAATTTATAAATTTTCAAGAAAAGTTCACCAAGACAAAAAAAAAATTTTTAATTCAAGATTGGATATTCAGCATAATTTTCAATATTAAAACGCAAAAAAAAAAAAAAAAAAAAAAAAAAATGCAGAATATTTTCAGATATTTTAGACTGGACTTCAACACATAAGTTTGCAAAAATGATTTAAAGTCTGATGACATATACGTAAAATTTGAATATCTATAAAATATTTTATTATTTGAATCTTGTCAATTGCATGCATGCCAAAGGGTATGACATACGCGCTTGATTCGACGTTCGATTTTTTTTTTTAACTTTTTATTTCTATTATTATTATATTCTTCCTTTCAAAACGTGATCTCTCGTACGAAAATGTCTGAATTGACAGTTTCTATATAGAAAGAAATATATATTATAATAGTTTGGGAATATTTGATAGCGCAATAATGTTATGTCTATAACAAAAAAAGAAAAAGAAAAAAAAAGTAAACTTTGAATGATTTACAACTTTGTATCAATAAGCTATTTTAATATTTACTTTATTGCAATCTGATTGTTTATGATTTAATAATATTATTTTAAATGAGAAAGTTATATATAGCTATTTATTTTTTAATAAAATAAAAATATATCGATTAATAGATCATAGATTGATTTTCAAATTTGCATGAGAGGTCTGTCATGCATAATATACGTACATTTCTCTTTAATTACGTTTTTGAATTCATTATATTATGTAAGCCTATACTAGGTCAAGCATAAATATTTCAATAATATTAATATACAGCCTAGCTTTTCAAAAACAGCTCTGTAAACTTACCATACTGTATATACTTAACCTTACATTTTTAATTTACTTTGAATACAATTTTTTATAATTTTAAATTATATTATTTACTACAATTTAAACTTTTATAAATATATTTTTTTACTATTAATTTACTACTAATTAGTAAAAAATAAATTAAAAACATACCTACTTTAAAAGCTATGTGGATTTATACTATTTTTCAAGTTGAGAATTCATTATACAGTATAAGAGTAAAATTTATATTCTCCGCATTAAATTTGAGGTATATCACATGAATGTAATTAAAGAGTTCTCTCTCTTTCTTTCTCTTTCTCTCTGAACATCATAAAAGCAGAAAATTCTTTTCAATCCAGATACTTTAATTGAGTCACAAAACACGTTATACCCAGTAATTTAAATTACACCCACAAAATTACTCAGCAATACTCATGGAGAAAAAAAAAATAATTACTCTCTTTTCTACCCTTATAGTAATTAATCTTTTTTGTTAAACATATAAAAATTTCACCACAATTGCTGTTAAAAAATAAAAATAACAACTTGTCATTACAAAACGTAAACTATACAAAATAATAATAATAATATTTTTATTGATGTCATAATTGTTTTTTTCTCATATTATAATAGAAATTAATTTATATTGAAAGATGCGTATAGACAAACATTCAGTAGAAGATAATAAAAAAGTTTTGATTACCAATTAATGATATCTATCACTTATTTTTACATAAAAATAGAAGTAGAAAAAAACTTTTATAATGATTGTAATAAAAATTAATTTAAATCTTCAAATCTGATAAAAAAAGGTTTATTTTAATTTTATATAAAGGAGATTTTTAATGTAATCTCTTAAAAAAAGCCTTTTTTTTTTGTTTTTTTTGAATTGTCCTACATGTAAATCTCAGTGAATTAAGTTTATAAGAATTATTTCAAACCACAGACAGCTTAGATTCTACGAACAGATAGATTATAATAGAATTTATTTTCTCGTACAGCCATGTGGTTAGTTTTAAATTTTGACTTTTGTTACAAACGAAGAATAAATTATTCATTTAAATGAATTTGTCATGATATCACAGTGAATTTTTATTGTAACTAATTGAAATTCTTCCACTCATATTTTTTTTCTCTTCTTATTCAACTACATTAAAAGTATCACTAGATTACAAAATTATAACATAAACAGTTAGTAACTGCGTTCAAATTACTGCTCATTTTGTTGATACTTTTTAAAATTAATTGTGACAAAATTGAATATTTTACTGAATAAAAAATTCAACTTAAAATTTTTAAATATCTTTATTTCCAGTCTCCTACAATCAAAATGCATATATATATATATATATATATATATATATATATATATATATAAAATACATCATGCATACTTATTAAAATTATCAAATTATCAAAATTATGCAAAATATTCATGCATGTAATATTGATATATTTTTCCCCCCAAAATAGTATAAAATTAATTTCTTGTTGATAAATTGAATCATATTAACATTTTGGAGAATAATATGATGCAATAAATGTATGAGCAATTAAAAATGCAAACTCAAATGTACGTACATTCACCTTTACCTATATGTATAACAAAACACGTTCATAATGCATAATTGCATAGTTTGCCAGGTGTAAAAATATATTAAGAGTTTTAAAAGTGTGTCAAAGCATCGTTTTATATTTTCACTCGAGTACTCGTGTTGTACAACAATTATATTTCATTGTAACGTGTATATATATATATATATATATATATATATATATATATATATATATATATATATATATATATATATATATATATATCTATCTATATACATATATGTACATATATATATACACAGTATATAAAATATATAACATTGAAACTTCATTGTTAACATACTGGAAATCACCAGCTTGCCACTTGCTCTCGATAAAACCATTATATTCATATCTATAACTTCTAAAGCTTTACAATGTTACAATCTGCAACAATGAATGCAATGTGAAAATAATAATAATATCAACAATTATGAAGTTAGGTTTTCAATGCAGAGCTTATAAATTTGAGAATAATTTTTATTTTTAAATTATGATCTAATTTTTTTACAACTGGATGTTATTTCATTTCAAAGCTATCTATATTATGGTTATGTGTCTGTTTTTTTTAGTCGCAGATTGGAGATTACAGTACATATGGCACTCACTCATTTGATTAAAAATGTTTTTTCTCAGAGTTAACTGATTTTTAGCATGGTGCTTAAGAATCAAATGTTGTAAATAAATAAATGAAGGTGTCACAATGCATAAATTAGAATAAGAAATTTTCAAAGTTTTTAAGGTTCTTTTGGAAACACATGCAGGCCAATTGGACACAAATCCAAATATTTATTAATATTTCAAATCAAATTCATGAAATTCAAATGCTGTATTATTTTTTTTAAATTGATGACTTAATTAAATAGAAATTATATGAAATTTATCAACATTTGCCATTAAAATTTGATTATATTATTATTATATTTATATTTTAATCATTTTTATTATTGTCTAATTAATTCAGGACTTGCAGCAATATTTGCAACTGTTGTTCATAATTGTTGTCTACAAGGAGAGTATTAAGATTGCCAGTAAGTTTGCAATAATTAATAACTACGATAAGTAAACTAGCTATATACATAAAACATGTATTCCATGTAATAAACGATATTGAAATTGGATCTTTGAATTCAAGAATAATTATTCCTTTTTTTCCCCTGCTCTGTAAAAAAATTTAAAATTCAAAGTGCTCATCTTGCGTTCTATTAAAACGTATATAAAATTGCTGCTGTAGGGCATACAAAGTAAGAAAGGCTTGGTTTGGGGAAAGCAGTTGGTCTATAATGTGTGCTGAATTACAAGGCGTAGAGTAGAAAACGTCCCGCAAGACTTGATAACACTTCCTTTACTTACATTCTTGATCGCCAGGAGCAACAACGGAGCTTAAGTGCCTTCCTTCATGTAAATCCCTTTTGAAACTGCAAAGCGTGATTTCCAAAGTACCAAAAACTTTTTAAGCTGGCTTTAATAGCAATTGTAAATAAAGTATACGATCACACAATGAAAAATATTTGAACTTTTTATTATATACTCCAAAATAACCTTATGTTAAAATTTACATGTCTTTTATATATATATATATACATAAAGAATATTATATTGAACAAGGAATCAGATTTTTATTTTCTTAACAATTAATTTACAATACAATTTCATTTTTTACGAGAATTTTTTTTATGTCTTTTTGGACTTGACTTCATTTTAAACGTATATTATTTGTGTAAAATATGTTGTATTTTTCTCCTTTTTTTAGTATGGTTTGAAAATTTAGTAGGATTTAAGAAAATGCTCACAAATTTTTATTTATCATTGTAGCATGCAAGTTTACCAACATAATTATATTCTAGGGGCATTTTTGTAATACAAAATAAATTAGACTGTATACGTATTGGAATTTGATTAAGGATTGTATATAGATGGCTTGTATCTCAAAATCTAAAAAGAAAACTTCCAAATTTTATGATGCCACTAGAAAGTTAACAGTAACAGCTACCTATGATAAAATTTTCAGAACCCGTGATCATCAGATAGGAGAGAAATTAATTATTGAAATTAACATAGGCTCTTATGAAACTAAAACTTCAAAAAAAAATCATAATTAAAAATCTAGCATGGTGACCCCTCCCCCCCCCCCCCCCCCCCCCCACCACAATTTTTACATTTTTGAAGATACCATATCCTAATGTATTACTGTACAAAATTTCAGATTTTTCTGTCTTTACAACTTTTTAGTCAAATCCCGCAGTAGCTGATTTCCCGCCTTAATGCCACTGTTCATACCTGCAAAAGTTATTATTTCACTCTAAAACTATAAAGCTATAACCAGTAAAATAACTATTATTGGTAATTATAACTAGTTAAATAATATGAAATCATAGGAAACATGTAACTTTTGGTAACCAAAGTAAAGGTATAAAATATACGAGTATAGTTAGGACGTTTACGTATCAGCACAATTAAAAATAAACACCAACCACTTTTATTTAGCGGTTTTTATAAAATAAACAGAAGTCTAGTTAAAAAAATAGATACAGCAGCTATGGGATATTGTTTTGGAATTTTTTTTTGTAAGATAAGAAAAAATAAATAAATAAAAAATAAACGAAAGCATCTAAGTAATATTATTTACGTAACTTGGACAACACTTTTATACTGTATGTGTACATGTATATATATATATATATATATATATATATATATATATATATATATATCGGTGGCTTCGAGATACAAGTAGTAAATGCCCTCGTAGGGTTAGAGAGAGGTCAAAGAAGAACCAGCAACGATACAACGAAAGCGTGATGATAGCAAAAGCTTTTGCCTGCAGTCCCTAAAGTCGTAAACCACTAAAAACCTGGTTCAATTTTTTCTCTTCTCTCTCCCCTTCCCTTCTTTCCCCTGAACAGCAATTGCCACGGAAAAATCATCAACCAGACGTGACCCTGTAAAACCACCCTGATTGGTTCACAATACCACACATTTATTTTTTATATATTTTTTTTTATTCGAATAAATATTTTTAGAGCTTTATATATAATTAAATTTAATAGTGTTTTAAAATTTTAGTACTGAAGTTTTTATTCAATATTAAATTTATAACTGATTTTTTAATAGAAACAAAAGCGTAAATTATGAATGGTGTAATCAATTTTAAAATTTATACAGAAAATAATTTTTAAACTTAAGTTTATTTGCTTATTTGATTGTAAATATAAATAAACACTCTTTATTGCAAAATAGGCAAAATATATAAATAGGGATAATTTTATACTCTACGAGACCCAGTTCTTGGCAGGTCCCAATTGTTAGCAAATATGTTAATGAAAACTTAGGAAAAAATATTATCTCATCAACGAATAAAGCTAGAACTTGAAAATTTGGATACATAGGGTATCAGATTGGCATTGGACTCATTAGTATCAACAAAAATAATCTTAACAATACTTCTTAAAGTTACAACAATTTGGAATTGACATTTTCCATTTAAATAGCCCCTAAAAATCCATTGGTATGCCAATAATTGGTTCTCAACCATATTGGTAAACTTTTAATGGAACCGTTTGAGCTTAAACTTGGAAAGGACTTAAAAGTTGAAATTCCAAAGGAATGCGCGGACAAAAATAAATTCGTAATAATTATTCTAGCTCATTTTCAGCACAATTTATTCAATACGGCAGAATTTATGCTATATATTATGACATAAACGCAGCATAAACTACATAATTTATTCTTTCCGTGAATATACATAACGTTATAAAAGTTATAGAGATATTTTTAATCACTATAAAAAAAATGTATTCTTTAAATTTAGTAAGTATAAGTGGTGCTTTACTTAAAATTTTGTTTACCTTCAATATAATAAAACTTTTAATTTTCACGAAGAGTTAAATCAACTGGGATTAAGATTTTGTCCTTTTCTGTCGTTTGCGTAACTGTGTATTAACGACAAAGCTTTATTTAAAAATAAAAATCTTTAAAATGAAAAGAGAAAGTTCAAAAAAGGAAAGGAGAAAAGAAGTTAAGAATTAAGAATTTTTGTTTTTAAAAATATGAAAAATGGGGGGGGGGGAGGGGAGAGAAAAATAAATGTATGTTATTCTTTATAGCACCATCTTGAAGTTGGAGAGAGAGAGAGAGAGAGAGAGAGAGAGAGAGAGAGAGAGAGAGAGAGAGAGAGAGAGAGAGAGAGAGAGAGAGAGAGAGAGAGAGAGAGAAGGGTAGCTAAAAAGTATACCCAACTTTTTAATTGACTTTATACAAAAGTTTTTAAGAGTAGAGTAAATTTTAAAGAAAAAAAAATGAGAAAGTTCATATATATTTTAATTTTTTGACCTTATATTTTCCATTATATTAAGAGAGCTAAATTTTACCATAATCTACTTGGTAAATATAAAGAAAATATAGTATTTTAGAAAACTAGTAGGCAAATTCTTCAAGTTTATTTAATGTAAAGATGTTAGTTTAATATAAAACTTGTGAGAGCAAAGTCTGAGTTAGCAAGCTTTATATCTCTTTTGAACAAGTAGGAAATTTGCAAACTAACTCACTCTTGTCCATGCAGGTGATATAAAGCTGAAAAACAAACTAAACTTTCACTGTTTTAAAATTATTACCTAACTAAAATGTGGTTAATACACATCCAATACCTTCCTCTCAATGCAAATATAATACTTTTTTATTTTTTATTTGAAATTTGCTATTTTTTATCATATTTACCATTAGCTGTAAAACAACCAAATCAACCAATGCTATAAATTAGCATCATCAACTAATTTTATAGAAACTAAAAGAATATTGTTGAAGTTAATACGAAAAGGTTTTCGAACTTGTGATAATTCATGGGGAAAATAAATTATTATTATTATTATTATTATTTTTGTACAATAGTTATTCTAACTTTTGTTAAATATTCCATTAAAATTACTAAATCATAATATAAATATAGTTTAAATATTTTTCGATGTTCATTTCAATTCAAAATTGACAGTGTGGTGATGTGTACATATCAATTTGTAAATATAAATTGAATTAAACAAAACATACAACATTTCTATGAAATATTTTAACCTTTCCTTTCATATATATTTTGATTGTAACAATTTTTAGGAAAAATACATTGTATTTTCTCATTATTAAAAACCAATAATATAAAATTGAAATATATACATATATATATATATATATATATATATATAATTATATATATATATATAATTTTATAGTAATAATATTTTATAGAAGTAATATGATTATAATAAAGGTTACAATTAACATATGTGGATATAATATATTGCATCATAAAATAATTTATAAAATTTTACCTTTATGTCCCTTCTCTATGCTATACAGTAGCGTAAAATAACCCGCAGAGTTGTAAAGTATACAGGGTATAAAATTGTCTTATAATACTTTGTAGTTAGTTAGTGAAAAATGTTGTAATTTACTGGATAATACTGTATTATAAATTTGAAAAAGGATTATAGATATGAAAAAGAGTGTGTGTGAGAGAATAAGAGAGAGAGAGAGAGAGAGAGAGAGAGAGAGAGAGAGAGAGAGAGAGAGAGGTCGGGTTTGGCACAAAGATAAAGCTCCTCTGCAGTTGGCAAGAGAAACGTATCACGTACACACTTCACTATTTCGTGACCCCTTGCAAACAGTACACATACACGTGTATTATATACATTATTAGATAAACTATAATATTATACTACTATACTAGTTATTATTATTATTATTTAGTTACATTATTTAATATAAATTTAAATTACTATTTAATATAATTTAAATTATAATATATATTATTTAAATATATTAATATTTTATAATATTATACTTTATTAGTTTATATACTACGTTATTTATAATATATTTCCTGTTTTATATTGATTTTATATACATAATAACATAAAAAAGTTTTGTTTTTAAAACAACAAGTATCATTAAAGTTTATTGTTTTGTGTTATTATAATAATATTAAATTTTAATGTTCATTTTTAGGCTAATCAAAATCACAATTTTTTTAAATTCTGCATGCTACTTTTTACTAATTATAATATTTCTTGTGAATATTATAATAATTAAATAAAATTACAAAAAATTAGTTTTTTTTTCTTTGTTTATTTAACACTGTTGCTTTAATATAAAACACACAGTGATAGATACAAACTGCGTTGATATTTGAATGTGAGTTAGAAATGAAGAAAATGACGGAACGCTCACGCAAATTACGCCAGCCACAATAAAGCTTAATTGTATTTAATTTTGTTCGCCAATTACTCGTCTGTCAGTCACACAAATCTCAAATTACTTGTAAGTACCCAATACAAAGTGAGTAATATAATAGTTAAATTACAGTCTTGATGTACTTTTATGTGCGACAAGTAGTACACATAGCTATATTAACAATAATATATAACATTATTGTAATAATAACATAGTAATGATACAATACAATAAAAGTGAGTCAATGATACTATAGAAATAATAAAATATTTGTCACATTTATAGTAATAGGGATGCATATTTAAAATGTAAATTGCTATTATTTAACATCTAAAATAGTTATATAAAAAAGTAATACATTTTATAAGTTATATAAACAAATGAATAAATATTTCATAAAAAAGTATTGTTTGAAATAAAAATGAATATTTTATGTGAAAGCTACAAACTATTTTCTTGTATCAAATAATAGTTACATGACATTTCACGTATATGTGTCCATTTATTTACTTTTCTATATAATATATTAGAAAATAAAACATTTACTAGAATGTACTGTACACATTTGAAACAACTGTTTTAACTGGAACTGAATTGGAATAAGTAACGTCAACGAGTCAACTTGATCAATGCTGTGTGTAAACATTCTATAATAGTGAAAATTTTAAGAATTCCAAGATCGTGACTTTTATTTACAGAATAATAAAATCAAATAAATACTACATTTTATGTCAGTGGAAAATTGACTAAAAAGACAACATTTTACCAATATATTATATCATGATTTTTTTTTTTTTTTTTTTTTTTTTAAAGAAATGTTATTTAATTTCATTTATTATTTACATTTTTTTCCTTTTATATAAATTCTGCAATACAGAGAAAATGAATATGTTAAAACTTTTGTTTAAAAAAAATGTAAATTATATATTATACTGTATATTTATTAAAAAAAATGTAACTGCATGAATTAACAATAAAATTAGATATAAATGTTATAAATTATAAAAATATGCCGTTTTCAAGCTTGTGAAAGATGGCTTGTACGTAGAAAGTTATATCAAATGCATTATAATTTTTATGAAGTTTCTATACCATAAATTTAACTTTTTGCCACTGTCAACTATGCACTAAAAAAAAAGAGAGAAGTTATTTTTATAATATTAACTACAAAAAAGCATTCCTTTTTATTGCTTTATGATCAGTCTATATATAAACTCACAACTTTTTAAATTAGTTTTACTCCCATATAATTTTGTGCCACATCCTCCCATTTGAAAAAAAAATAATGATATAGTTATCTGTGTCAATCTATAATTTATATATCATATTAAAACTATCTATAAAATACACGCTATATTAGAAATTGCTTAGATATTTATAAATTATTATTATCTTTTAAATGAATTTATTTATTTATATTAGTTAAACTTAAAGTAATAATAATTATTCCTAAACTGAGAGGTGTTTTTAATTACAATGAAATAGTCTTTTTATTATTATTATTTCTTTAGTTGTAAAAAGTATGTGTACTGTACGTATGTCTAACGTCTCTCATTTCATTTTCTACCTCTTTACTCCCCTCAGTTTCTCATCATTTTATAAGAGATAAAATCTTTATTACTCTTTGAAAATAGTTTTGTAAATAGTTTTAATCTACCTTTTCATTTCTGTTAATGTTTCTAACTCTGATTCTTATAAAGTTATTATTCTTTTTATTAAAGTCTCTTTTTTTTATTACCATCTTTTTTCTATATATTTTAACATTTCATTTATATAGTAATAAAAGGAAATTATACGTAAAATGACTTTCAGTATATTAATTTGAAATATATATATATATATATATATATATATATATATATATATATATATATATATATATATATATATATATATATAATATATATATAATATTCTTTGAAGTATATACTGTACTATAGAAGATTTTGCAAGCCTTTACGTTACGTAATTATTTTAAATGTAATAAATTTTTTCTGTACTTAGGTTACATATTATATATCTTATTTTATTTCATCTCAATATACTTGAAAATAATAAAAGAGAAAAAGTGTGTCACAATGATAAATATAATAGCAATTACTTTTCAAATATAAATATTACTATAAAGTTAACTTTACTTATATTCTCAGTGAAAATGCTTTGGTATAGTGCATCCTTTATAAGTTGCATCATCACGATCAATGCAGCAGCTACAGTACTTTGTGACTAAAAAGTAATTTTATAAACATTGTAACTTTCAGTGAAGCAATTACCTAGGTAATGCACCAAACGTTCATTTGGGAGTTAGAATTGGTATTTTAAATTTGTCTGCATGAGTCAAGAAATATACTAACGCTAGATATAATATGTTCTCTTTGTGTTTTAAATTAAACCCTAAATTATAAAATGTAGATGAGCACTCTCGACAAAACAACTCTTATATTTTTCACTGATAATAATTTTATTCCATTTCAGACTCTAATCTTTCCCATTGATTTATTTTGAATCAACAGTTTCAACTATAGCTGTGGCTATAATATATTTACTTACGTATTATTAAAAACATACATTATTTCTATTACTATTTGAATTATACAATATATTATACTATTTTTTTACTATTAAAATTATATCAACACTTTACTAACTTTTTTTTTTTTTTTTTTTTTTTTTAATATTTTTTTCCTCCTCTTGAATCAAGTAGCAAAAAAAAAATAATTGGTCTTGAAGAGAAAAAAGCGTTAAACCTCTCTGAACGCACCGTAGTCGCACGTGACTTCGCTGCTTTTACTTTTATCATAGAAAAGCTCGGATACTTTTTATTGTTACCACTAAACACAAAGTTAAATATAAGTTTTATATATTTTTTTTCACAAAGACTCTGGA